>JABSTR010003321.1:0-68762 GCA_013339765.2 Haemaphysalis longicornis | reverse complement strand
CGCCGGGACATGCTGTTTTGCCCACACAGCGGCGGATTGTGCCAGCGACAGGGACCTGCCACGGCCACTACCACTTCTTTCTGTTCTAAGATCCAGAACTGCCGGTGGAAAAGGAAACCCTCCGTCGCGCCACGCGGGCTTTACTTCCACCGTGTGAAACTGACCTCATCAGTGGGCTCACTCGTTGGGAGGAGGTCGTGCTGCGGAGGCTTCGGGTTGGGGTGGCGTTATCCCCAGCAGTTACACATGCTTGGCCTGCCAGCAATCACGCGCCGTTTGCGGACACTTGCCCTTTCTGTGTGCTTCCTGCGTCAGAAGCTGACGTTGAACATTTATGGGTCTTGCCCAGGCCTTAGAGACGCCGGAACACAACATTTCCAAGGCACAGGGCTCAATCCTGGCAGACCACCAGATCTAAAGAGCTGGATATGGGGGCCCCAGCACTGTCGTATCTCTGTTTAATTTTTGCGCGGTACGGGTGCAGTTTTGTACATATGACACTATTTTCTTATTCCGTAGGGCAGTCTTTCGCACAAAAAAGGCAACCAACCTCAGATTGTTAATGCGGAGCGCACAGCTAGTGCTTTGTCAAACTGTGGAACGCATCCCCATTATGTACTAAGAGAATGTCTGCGGGAATGCTTCTGGAAAAGGTAGCGCACCTATGGTGCCGCAGACCGATGACGCACTCAACACAAATGTGGACATCGACCCCCTTGCGTGTCGTTTCTATATCCCAGGAAGATAGCTGAGGCTTACCAATGGTAAAGTCTGGCTCTTTTAGGTTTGTACACTGCAAGCTTACTGCATTCACAATAGTGAAGCCTCGGTCGGATAGCACACTATACCCTGCTAAGAAACTGCCGAGTATTACACAGGACTCTGTCCCCTTTCCGTCGCCTGTACTACCTCCCCAACCTTCCGAGATAAAAGCTGACTCCCTAAGGGACAATCCAAATAACGACTTCACGGTGTTATAATTCCTGCAGCGGAATCATGTTTGTGGGCTTCGAAGTGCAGAGTACGGCTTGCCAATAACACCTTCAAAGCCGTGAATTCGAAACAGCCGGCCATGTTCCAAATTGCCCGTCGCAAGCGGAAGGGCATAGTGCAGCGTACGTACTGCCGCTGGGGCCAGTTGATAAGGTCATTCAAGCGCACGTACATTACACAGAGCCACCGTTCTGCAGCCCTCGTTGCTGTTGCTTAACTGACCTGCACGAAGGGCGAACTATACATAATGATATTTTCGCATCTTTTCTTCTAATAGAGCAACTACACTCCAGCCTCCTTGTTTTTGAACTCTTCGTATGCGTGTACACCACCCGTATTAAAAGGACACTGAAGTGAGTTTGTAAAACTTCTGTTTCTGTTTGCATTGTACAGACTGGCCCAAATAAACGCGCTTGAATCTTTCATCCGGTCGAACCAAGCAGTATTTAATTTATAAAGTCACAAGCAAGAAAAAAATTACCCCATCTTACTGTGGGGAACCATGACGAGGATGCGAAGCATCATAAAGGTTCGTGTAGGTTCCATTGTTGCCGTTTTGTTGTTTTATTTATCGGAGCACGAATGGGAACGTAGTGTGAACCCCCATGTAGAGACAGAGAAATGTAGAGAAATGTAGAGACAGCGAAGAGCCCGCCACCGGCGTTACCTGATCGAACACCTTCTGGTTCTCGTCTTTGTGTATTGCGTGCTCACGCTGCTACCCCGCTGCCCGCCTTCTTCACCCTCTTCCCTGGTTGAGCTGCAAGGCGCGTGGCGCTTCCCGCCACAGCTTTCCCATGGGGAATTCAACATCCTCCACTAAAGTCTTCAGTTCGTCGTTTCCGTTGACGTTCAGCTTCGCGTGCCTTGTTGTATCAGTATAGCAGCTTCTTGACGTAGTTTGAATGAGTCAAAAACATAAGGCGCGTTCGTAGCACTTGCTCCTGTCTCGGTTTGTAGCGCAGTGGGAAGAGCGTACGTACCTCGCGTTACGGCCAGATAGTCGTGGGATCGAAACCGGGCGGACGTTTTTTCGTTTTTTATATAGTGCAGGGGGAGAGGTGCGGATGCCGGACGACGGAGAGTCGACTAAGAGATGCTTTGCATCTAAAAACTTTGCGACATCTGCTGCCACTGAAACAACAGCACTGACGGGCATTCGAGATGTGATGTGATTGGAAGAGGTGCGGACGCCGCACGACGGACGGTCGACTAAGAGATGCTTTGCATCTAAAAACCTTGCGACATCTGCTGCCACTGAAACAACAGCACTGACGCGCATTCGAGATGTGATGTAATTGGACGATGTCCAAGATTTTAATTCAAACCAGTTTCGGTTTTGGTTCTGTGAAACGTTTCACATGTCACGTTATCGTTGGCTGGGCATTATCGGTATCTCAGGAATCGGTATACCGCGCTTTTGCCACGTTGTCGGCTATAAAACGCGTCAGATAGGCCTGCCAGCGTGGCTTAGAATCGCAACTATCCATAGGCGAGGCGTACGCAGTGGCAGTCATGCGTTACTTCCATAGCCACGGTGCTGTCAGAGAAGGAAATGTGAAGTGCATATCGTATAGCCTGTTGATTTTTTTATTTTAGTATTCCCGGTGGCTTAGATGGCTGTTTCTTGAATAACGCTCATGCACTAATTGTCCCCAAAATTCCCAAATATATTGCACCTCTAGCGACTGCATTCCTCAGGCAGAAAAGCAATCGCAAACGTGTGGTCGTGCTGCTAACCGCTGTGTTTGTTCACCCAGCGCAACAAATGCTTCCAGCCCCTTGGTTCTACGCTTTAGAATAAAATTTTCGGTTGATTTGAATTCCTTGGTACCTACCAACTTGGCAGCAGCGGCAGCGGCGTGAACACGTCGCATACAACGAAACTGCCCCTGTTGCAGGCTGCCGTGACTGAGGGTCCCACCACCCGGAAAGCGAAGACCACTGCCGCTACGCCCATCCTGGAACATCCAAAGGAACAACCAACATCAAACAAGCAAGGGAGGGCTCGACGCTCTACAAGCATCGTCTGCGCAGGCGCCATCCGGGAGTCCATCCAAGATAACCAGCTCACACCGCAGCAGCTTTCACTTGGCAGCAGCGGCAGTGGCGTGAACACATCGCTAACAACGAAGCTGCCCCTGTTGCAGGTTAGTACACAATATGCAAATATTCCTCTCAACTGTCACTGCCTCTGCCGCTGCTGTCTGCTGCTATTGATTTCTTGTAAGAGTGTCTCAATGGTTTGTCGAGGTTACTCGCCTGACTGCTTGAGCTCCTAGGATGATTGATTGATTTTGGGTTTACCGCGCCGACGCAACGCAGGCGATGAGCGCGCCGTATTGGAGGGCTCCGGATTAATTTTGACCACCTGGGGATCTTATCGTGCGCCGAAATCTCGTCACACGGGCGTTTTTTGCTTTTCGCCTCCATCAGAAAAGCGGCCGCCGCGGCAGGGAATTGAACCCGCGACCTCGTGCTCAGTAGCGCAAATCCTTAGCCACTGAGCCACCGCGGCGGGTGCGACGCGGAACTACGCAGGAAAAATGTCTCTCGTGTGTGCGTCTTGCAAGCAACGATTCGTGATTACGTGGCAAACGTGAAGTGCACTGAGGTTCAAACACTTACCACTTTGGGAAATGCGCTGGCGTAACCGAGAACATCCTTTAGTCAAAAAGAAATCAGCAAAAAAGGATTTTGTGCTGCCTCACACTGCCCGATATGAGTCTCAACGAGCAGTCGGGAGGGTGCTGACTCTGAGCTTGACATTAACGGTAGCTCTCACTCTTATCCTCAATAAGCTTGATAGCTTGCTGAATGGCCAAAAACGTTGAGGTAAATGAAACAGTCTGGACAAACATATGTCTATGAAATTCGGCGAGTTTGAAAACAGGCTTCGGTCACTGACAGTGAAATAAAAGCACTAAAAAAGAAGCAACTGAAATGGAACGCAAGGGACGCCATTGAACCAAGTACTAACAAACGCAATTCAACGGGATTTTAATGAGCTTGAGTACCGGAGCAGAAAGGCCAACCTAGAGATTCATGGTCTATCGGTTGCGCCTGACGAAAATCTAGTTTCCATTCTAAATGGAATATTCACGAAGCTTGAAGTACCGCCCTCACGGAAGCCGACATTCAGACGATACACAGACTACCTGGCCCGCCCGAGATGCCGCCAGGAATAATCGCTCGTTTCACGAGACAGACAACAAGAGACTCGTGGCTGAAAGCTAAAACAAATTAAAGAATGAAGACGCGCCTATCTTCATCCACGAGAACATGACCCGACAGAATAGGACTGCTTCGTGGTGATGTGAAAGAGTGGGCGAAAGATAGCGGCATCGCTTTGCTTGGCACACGGATGGAAAAATTCTGATCCGCAAAGATGAAGGTACGCGTATACTTCGGGTCAAAAGTGCCAGTGATTTGGACCGCTTCAATTAAGTTACTCGCCCTTGTAAGGTCTACAGAAAGAACATATCTAAATAATGCAATGCCCTTTTCTACTGCCAACTGACCTTCCCTGTATCACTTCCTCATTCTCGCTGCTTCCGGAAAGCTATACATGTGAACGCGGGCGATCAGTAAAAAATAAAAAAAGAATCCCTAGATAAATTTTTCAGTACATTTCAGTTCAAGTTCTCCGCGATTATGTTAAGTGAAACATGGAGCACAAGCGCGACTGACGTCTTCAAATTGCCAAACTATACTACACATTACCTCAATAGATCTGTGGGCCGTTGGTGGTGGAATGTAGGTAGCACCTGTTGCGCGATGGGAGCATAAATGAGTGAAAACTATTTTATTTCTATAAACATACTGCCAAGCACCACTGGAAGGGCACCAAGCAGGAGGGGCATCACAAGGAAAAAAAAACATTTAGGCACAATACTCACGGTACACTGATCAAAATAGTTTGAACACATACAGGAATGCACAAAAGTTACAAAAATACCAATACACCTGACACACTTTTGGAAATATATTGTACACATACAACAGAATGCATCAAAACAAAATCCCCCAAAAAAGCCATTCAGAATTCCAATTGTTCAAGGCAGTGAATATTGGTCACAGCCGATACAGTTAGTTTATTCCAATCTGTAATTTGTACGCGGGAAACAGGAAATCTTAAAAATGTAGTTCGAACGCTGGTACGGAGCCAGAGGATTCGAGGTTGTCTATGCCGTGTTTGTCGGGAAGTTAGTGGCTGAAGGAATTTCTTGGGTTTAAGTGAAAGTTTTCTATTTTTAAGCAAGAATAGAAATTTTAACCTTTGAATTTGACGGCGTGCTTGAAGTGTTGGAATGCCATGCTCTTCCATTAATCTTGTCGGCGAGTCACTGGGACGATATTTCGAAAAAATGAATCGGACAGATTTACGCTGTATCATTTCAAGAGCACTAATATTACTTTAGTGTGAGGATTCCAGACAGTTCAGGCGTACTCCAGTCGCGGTCTAATTATGGATGTATAGGCGAGTAGCTTAACGTTTGCTGGTGGGCCTTTTAAGCTTGTGTCTAAGGAAGCAAAGTTTTCGGAAAGAAGCTGCACATGTGTTTGATACGTGTTTGCTCCAGCTCAAGCTATTTGTTATAGTGACGCCAATATATTTGAATTCTGATACTTGTTCTAGCGGTTGTGAGCGCAGATTGTAAGGGAAGGACAGTTTATCTTTTTGTTATTACTTCTAAAAACGGATTTTTTGGCATTGAGCTTCGCTTGCCCAATTATCGCACCACAGCCTGAAACATAATGAAGGTTTTCTGTTCAGCATTTGACCTGTTATTTTGTTGTATATGATACAGTTCACAAGCAATAATTTAATTTTTCACGGGATCACTTAATTAGCGTTTACAAGATCGTAATATAAATAAGAAATAATAACGGGCCTAAGACGCTTCTTGTGCAACACCCGAAAGAACAGGAAGCCCGAGTAGAAGAATGCTCATCGATGCAAATATATGGAAGGTAGCGGCAGAGATCCCAATTATTTACAAATGCTGGAAGACCAATCACTTTTTAATTTTGCATTAAATGAACATGGAAAAATAAATCAAAAGCTTTCTGGAAATCTAGAAAAATAACATCAACCTGACCAGTTTTTATAAGAACGCTAGCAAAATATGAACACTAGAAGTAAGTTGGTGACCATTGGGAAATCCCTTTTCTGAAGCCGTGTGACAGTCAGATAATAAGTTGTTTCTGTTTAAAAAATTTATAATGTAGTCAGCTATAATGGTTGAGAGTTACAACAAAAGAAGTCACAGAGATTTGGACGGTAATTAGTAAACAGCGTCTCGTCCCCTTTTTAAATACTGGAACTATGCGGGCTCATTTCCAATCTAGGTCATAACACAGACAAAGGATGATTCGAAAAATGATTACTAAAATTTCGGTTATCATTTCAGCATAACGGCGCAAAAAAATATTCGGAATGCCATCAGGACCGGTCGACGCTTTCGTTTTGAGGTCACAACAGGAAAATACGCCAGGCTGGACACAATATCAGCTTCGCTGCGGATGATATACGGAGCAAGGCATTGCATCATCAGATTTAAGAAAAACGCAATGTGAAAAATGCTTATTGAACTGTTCTCTCCAATGCTATGTTATCAGTGATGTCTACGCCCTCATGTAGCATTCGTTGAATCATTTTTTTCTTTTTGCGCAGGAAGAAGTCCAAAACTTATGCGGAACGGAGCGAATGAAGTCTGGCAGGGTCTGTTCAAAATAACGTCGCCTTGCGCACTACCACTGGCATCTTTGAGGTTAGAATGCGCAACACTGCATAATACTCGGACAAGGCAGCTTTACGCTTCAAACGCTTGACTTTTCTTTTCGCGTGCAAAACTTCGCGCGTGATCCAGGGATTGTTTTTGCGAGATTTCCTAACTTTGGTTTGGTATGAAGGTATTGAGGCACTAAGTACATATTTCCTTAAACCTCGTCCATACGTCGGCAGTATCCGAGCCATTCAAATCACTCCTACAAATTTCGAAATAGTCAAGCACGCTTTCATCCCTGGCACACGAGAAATCTTTTATAACAGTTTTTATAACACGAGGCGTTTCGCACTTGGCGTTCACAGGAAAAGAAAACACAACGACGTCATGGTCATATAGGCCACGTTCCACGGACGCATTAAAAGTTTCAATTGAGTGGCTGACAAACACAAGGTTAAAGAATTGACGCAGAAGCACCCTGGATACGTGTAGGTTGTTTTACTACGTGGTGCAAATTACTACTTGGTTTTACTACTTGATGCAAATACTAGCCCCGTACATTGTTATTACACCTGATTACAAAATATCACTATGTGTGGGCAAACTAATTTACTCTGTTTGCTACCGCCCACCCAGTAGGAATGTCACAATATTTCTGAAGTTTTACGAAGAGTTTTTATCGTTTGTTGCTGATGGAAAATACACGCTTATTGCCTCTCGAGGCTTCAGCATTGATATGAGCTGTACTATCTATTATGCCAGAGAATTTATTGCTGTCTTGGCTTAAAACGGTTTTATTAATGTAATTGAAGTTCCTACTAGAATAACAACTGAAAGCCAATCCACTTTAGATCATTTTATTACGAATATTTCCCATCCAAAACTTCAGGCAGGTGTCTTATCATGCCCTATTAGCGATCACCTTCCAGTATTTTGTGCATGAATACGCTAGCCCAACCACTCAAACATCAAGTAGTCATTAGATATCAGAGCATAAATGAAGCTTCTCCAAATGGTTTTCGTATTGCGTTTATTTATGTTGAGTGTACCCCCATTCTCACGCTTAATAATTCAAATGAGGCTTACAATATATTCCTGCGAATGATCAAGCAACTTTATCCTTTTTATTTTAGTTTTACAACACAAAAACCACCTAGAAAGTCTCGGAAACCGTGGATCACACCCGAGCTGCGACACTAAATAATGTCAAGGACAAGCTGTATAAAACGTTTCTAACAACGCGCACAGTCGATGATTGGAAGTTTTTCAAACAGTTTAGAAATAGATTGACGAAGAAACTCAAAGTAGCCCGAACAGAATACTATTCCGCATTTTTAGATATAAAGAAAGATCGTCATGATGTTATCTGGAGTCGGTTAACTTATTACTTCACCGTAATCAGCCGCAGAATCAAGTGTTAAATTTGAAAATTGATGACAAAGAACTAATTGGAACTGAGCTGGTAAATGCGTTTAACCATTTTTTCACAAATATGAAAGCAGACGGCTCATTGAAGGATGCATGCGAATATATGCGTGTTCCGAACGTACATACAGTATTCTTAGAACCTGTGACAACAGATGAAGTGATATCGGTTATAGACAACTTAAACAATAGCAAATGTCTAGATATTGACGATATTCAAGTAAGGCCCCTGAAACATGTTGCAGATATAATAGCACCAGTAGTTGCACATATATTTAACACTTGCTTATTGACATCGGTATTTCCAGAGAAAATGCAGATAGCCAAAATAAGTCCTGTTTAAAAGTGGAGATCGCAACAACTTCAGAAATTATAGACCCGTATCTATACTCCCTATATTCTCAAAAGCCTTGGAAAAGGTTTTGCATATCAGACTAATTAAATTCATGGATAAACACAACGTGATTACAGCATGCCAATTTGGATTTCAGAAAAACAAATCTACCGAGCTCGCCCTCCTGGAACAAAAAGAATATATTCTTGCACAATTTGAAAAATAGCCTTTGTAGTGGGAATCATTCATAGATTTCTCCAAGGCATTTCGATTTGGCTGAACACGAGTAGTTTCTAAAGAAGCTAAGAGTACTACGGAATTAGGGGCCCAAGCTGTATTACTCATAAGGTCCTATTTGCCTAAAGAAAAGCAAACCGTCTTATAAACGATACATATTCCGAAATAACACGGGTGTTTTCTGGCGTCCCACAAGGAAGTGTGGTTGGTCCGTTTGCTGCTTAATATTTACCTTAATTGACATTACAAATATCAACCGGATGATGCAAAATTTATTATTTATGCGATGATGTGAGCGTTTTTCTTCTCTGTGGAGATGTCCATGGTCTGATACCGCCTTGTGACTCATTGATGCCGCGCTGTAGAATATGGTTGAAGTCTAATTCATGCCGCGTAATTGAAAAAAAGACAAAAGCAATAATCATTTCTCCGAAAAACAAACAAGTTCCCTCCCACGATCCCATTATGTCTAGCTGTCGACACATAGAAGTGGTAGATCAGTTTTAAGTTCCTTGGTGTAGTATGTTCATCCACTATGTCATCGGAAAATCATGTAAATCAGGTTGTCTCGAGCTGGGGAAGGGATAAACCGGTACCATTGGGTGTATCAGATATATTTTGGCGAAATTTCTTTAACGCCTACTATTGTATAACTCTTATTTACTCTCATATGAACTACTGTCAGCTTGTATGAAGAACTACCAACACTCACTTCTAAGAAAATTCCATCGATTGCAAAAACAGTTCCTTTGCTATGTTTTCAATGTGCAAGTACTGTGCGCCAAGGCAAATGTCTCTTTCTTGAAGCAGATGTAATTACAATCTATGACTTGTACAAATACGGCCTGTAGTGTTCCGATTTAAAATAGAAACCAAAAGGAATATAGTACCATATAGAAATCTGGGCCCATCTTCAACAAAAGAACACAAGGTTCCCGTTCAGAATGCAAGGAAAGCTTGGTTTGTTCCAGTGGTGCGCCTAAATACCGGTTGGGAATGATTGAAATATGCTCTGCCTTCTCTTTTGAACATGTATGACTGTGAAGGTATTGATTTGTTCAGATGTACGCACCGGGAACTGCGTTGCTGGTATAAATAATGTATTTCAGCTGAATGTTTTGGTACATCATTATGCTCTAAATATGTGTGTTTGTTTTTATTTATTGTTTGAGGAGTGTGTTATTTCTTCACCCATTTGTTATGTAACGCATGAAGCTTGTACGCGTGCGTAATTTTGTTTCTAGCTGTAATTAACCGCTTCGCTGTTCATTGCTACTGCTGTTGCTTGTCTGAACGGGGGCTGCGGCCTAGTCAAGCTGTAATGACGGCTTTTTCTGCAGCTCCTCTGTCTTTCTTTGTATGTTTTTGAGGCAGAAATAAACATTATTTATTATTATTATTATTATTACATCAACTTCGCTGACTCTTCTCCTGCCTTTAAATGTCCTTACATTTCCTGCCAGCGTACCAGTCAGCGAAGCGTCGCCTGTGCGCTTGTGTGAAGCTACTTGGACTCATAAACTTTCTAAGCTTGATACAGTCCACAAACGAACAAACTAAAGCCACGTTCTTCGGGGCACAAATTGTGTCGTGGCCTAGTCTCAATTGAGCGAAGAAATTGCGACGACCCGCCAGCGGCAGGCTGACTGCCTGTCCGAGGTCATAGAGCCTTGCCGTAACGTAGTCAAGCCAAGCCATATCGAGTGAGCGTCATAGGAAAAGTTATATACAATGGGCAAGAAGGATGCATAGAGGAGGACAGCACTTCCGGATTGATTTTGCTATTAAATAAAGCCGCGTAAACGCGCCGAAGGTGGGGGAAACATGGCCTAGGGACTCCATACTACCATTACGCAAGTGATCCCACGTTTACAAATCACCTTGTTGTACTTTAACCTTATACGCCACGTCTTGCAGTATCACACCATGTGGGTGGCTTACGACGGTAAGGAGAATTTTAAACTTTGTCAGCGCATTTCTTCGTCCGGGGGAAATAGTTTTCTCCAGCAGGTTGAAAAGTGCAAGAAACATAGTGGAACTTGACAGCACCGTGTTTCACACGTTTAGCTTCCTGATCCAATGAGGCTTGTATAATCTCCAGCTCCTGGACTTGCTCCTTTGCTTGTTTTCTTGCTTCAACTGGGAAGTTATGGTAGTGTTCTCCTCTTTCAAGCACTAAATGTAGCTGGATATCTCCTCTGTTTGGGTTGCGCTATCCAGTAATGCTGAAACCTGAACACAGGTTGAATGAGCAAATGTTAAGATGTTTTCGATAGTTTGCACTATACTTATGGCACTCAATGAAATATTTTGTGCACTGCTTAATTTATATAGGAGCAGTGGTTTTCAGAAGAATCAGCGTGGCTAACTGAAGCTTGAACAGTGGCGCCCCTTTTCTAGAACCTGGCATATTGAATTCCCAGGGTAGAGCAAATGCCTAACTTACCTGTATAATACTGCTTGGTTTCATACGTGCATACGCATGATGTTACAGTCACATGGTTTCTGTATTTCACAGCTGCATTCACCGCGTGAGAAACGGGCCGCCCCCCGAGGGTCAATGGGGCTATTTATTGATATTTTAAACTTCTGACAAGTGTTGAGGACAATATCTGGCTGTAATTAGTAATCACCAAATCATCTGGCATCAGACCGACACTAAACTGTTCGTGCTTCTATGACTACATAAAACAAGCATGGAACGGCAAGTGCAAAACCAATGCACAGACAGAAGCACGTATACATTTCCGAAGGTGTGCTTCTGTTCATTTACTAGGTACGAAACACAACAGTTATTCTCTGTTTGTTGATAACTTTGTTCCAATGCTTGAAGGCTGTGCAACCTGAGCTTCATCATCATGTAAGAGCATTGCAGTTCAAACTAGGGCGGCTATCAACAAACGTCATTTGGTAAAAATGCCACAAAACTGTGTAATGTAATAAACAAATTATGACCGTTACCCTCGTGTCACTGTCGTCAATACAAGCCTTCCACACCAGGCGATTGGGAAATTGGAAGGTTGGAATACTAACCAGGGCTTATAGGTTCAGGGTGCATCTGTGAATGAGCTCTTGGGAGGGCCGTTTGGACCAAAATGAAGTGTAAAAGCCCTTCTTTTCACCTTACACCACCGTGCCCCCAGGGCAACTAAAACACCCATACCACAGCCAGCATCACGTAGAGGTGATAGGATTCTATATTGCAACTGGCTCACGGGCTAACACGTATTAGCTACTGTTTCTGGAGATAAACAAGGGATTTATCATGCAGTCATTTGCAAAAGATAAGGTACGTATAATATCCATGAATGGTGGCAACCTTCACTGGATTCATTTAAGAAGCCCAGCAGCAGCGCTCTCGCAGCTACTATAAAAAACACCCGCCCTTTTGAATGCCGGTTACCGAGCAGAGTTTTAATAAACTTCGTTCGTTGTTAAACGAAAGCTCCATCAGAAGGACCTAAGCACGCTTTGATGTTAAGGTGATTTGCACAAATTGTTAGACTGGTCGTGCCAAGGGTCCCGAATAAAAAATACCAAGGCAACACTGCGAGCAATGCCCTCACTGTATTAGGGCAAAATACCACATTTTTGTTGTCAATGCTGCCTACAAATAGGCTAATAGAAACAAAATAGGAAGATGACATGGTGTACCATCACCGTACCTAATTATCTGTTGCACTGGCATCATAAACATAACAGCGAGGACAGAGAACGGACACTATGCGTCAACTTTGAGCTCTTAAATGTGCACAGATAACACCTCGCTCTTCACTGGAACAAGCCTTGATTTTGCAGCCTAGATTAGGGCTTGGAGCCAGGTCTGGGTATCGTTCATCTGGTAGTATGGTTTTCTCATAAAAAATAAGCGGACGAAGAAAAGTTGCCGGAAGATAGCAGAGGAAACATTGATAACGTGCAGGCATTTGGTTTACCCTCTGCCTAGCCGTACGGCGCAATTCGGAACATCAGAATGTTCGTTCGTGAAGCATTCGCCGCAGTGGCTCAGTGGTATGGTGTTGTGCTGCTGAGCCGAAATTCCAGGTTTGGTCCGGACGATGACGGCTGCTATATAATGGCGGAGAGCAAAGTGAAAACACCCGTGGGTCGAGATTTTTGCTTGAAGGTAATATACCCAGGGTGATGAAAATGAATTCGCAGCCCTGCACCTGCAGCGCGACTCCCAGCACAGGTTGTAGTATTTCTAGAATTGCTAGCCGTGCAAGTGAACTCGATTAGCACTTTGCTTTCTCTAGGCAGTATTGTTCAGCTCGAGCTGTTGATGCGCCTAACAACCACAGCTTTTTCTCGCAAAAAAAATCTCCGTGCCTAATGCGACGGTGGCTGGGTGACCGGAGGAATAATTATTTCGGACACAAGTAACTACCACTTCAGTATATTCTTCTTGTTCGCTATATATTTTCCGCGCGTTAAGCCTATAAATCAATCGTTTGTGAACGTTCCATGTGGATTATGCAGGCTGCCGCCGTTCGCTCTTATCTCAGGAAGAGAGGGTAAATAAGCAAGATGATAACCGCCAACGGCAACACAGCCGGATGAACTTGTGATTGATCACACAGCTGAGCGCACGCCGTGGCCAGTAACACTTGTGTGGAGCCGCTAACCAGCTATCACACAAAGCAAACACATAATTAGCCACTGAAATTAGCCACCATCTGGTGAAATTAGCCACCAAATCTGGCGAAATTTGCCACAAGAAACGTCATTTATTTAATTTTTTGGTTGTCAGACACGCCACAACGCGCCCTATAGAAGAAACGGGGAGCACAACGGAGTCAACACTCTTCCCACGTCAACACGGGCATCCGATGCAGATGAAAACACCGCACGCACATGCGGAGCTGGAAATGTGCTTACCAGACACGTAATTCGCTCTTCAAAGTTTTTAATGCCTAGCCTCTTTGTTAATGTCCCCAGAGCTCGGCGACGAAACGACTCGGCGCAACGCTTTGGTGACAATTCAAGCTTCTTGCTGCATTGCCGGTGGATAACGTTAGGCATCGTGTTGGCATTTTATTACCCGTCAGGCAGTTGTTTAGCAGCCAGATACACCGCACTTTAGCATTAATAAATCACGACAAACCGCTATCCATACGCTTCTAACTGCCACTACCGCCAAAGCAATGCCTCATTACCAAATCACACTTTCCAACTACACCTTAGACCTTCCGGCAGCACGGACGAGCCATCATTGAATATTCACTGTATATGATCAGCCTGACGTAGTCCTTATCTCGTTATTTTGCCGGCCCGTGTCTCTAAGTCTTTGCCGATTTTCCTGGTGATAAAATTCACACCTTCTGTTTGCGTAAAGGTAGTTGAAATACCGAGTTTTTTTTTTAAGGGAAAGCGTTACTTGGCTAAGTTGGCACAAGAACGCACCTGAATGACGCCCACCCAACGCGACTGGAGATACTGTCCACAAAAAATGTTTACAAAACCCCAAGCATTGGCGTAGGATCAATTGCATTGGCGGCGAAGTGTTCATTACGGCTCATGGTTCCAATATAAACACCAAAATTTTGGGGGTGCTCCATTTCCTAGCATGAATTAGAAAAAAACAAACAAAATTAGCAGTGGCTTAGCTCGCCTATGCCAGGACATACGTAGCGTGAGCTAAGGTTCAGTTGGTTATTCTTAGGCTTCCTGGTTGTCTAGGATTAGCTGATTATCATGCTTACTGCTGCCAAAACGATTTCCAATCGAATCCAATACAGTCCAGTCCAGTCCAGTCACTGCTCCTCCCGCATGAGCACCACGGCTCTCCAGGAGCTACGCGAAGCGGCTATCAAGCGGCTCCGGCGCAGTGACAGACTTGGCTACTACGCAACGGAGCCGACAGCTGGGAACGCGCCGGCGCCAGTGCGTCTGCCGCGGCTATGACGTCACTCCTCTGGAATGTGCAGACTGGCGAATATGGAAACCCAATTCTGTACACACCCGTACTACAATTGGACTAGATTTCCAATACAATCGAATTTAATTCCAGTCCAATTCAATCCAAATCCAATCCAAGCCAAGCCAAGCCAAGTCAATCTAATCTAATCCAAAACCAATCCAATCCAATCTCATGGTCTTCGCGCTTGCCCAGTACGGCCCTTCACGGCCCACGCGAAACTGCTCAACCTCGGCCAGTGTAGCTTACGCTACGAAACGAAATACTCGGCACGCGGCCAATACACACTGAATTGGGACGCCTCCCATAGCGCGTGCATTAAAATAACAAAAGAAACCAAACAAAACATGCGCACGAGAAATCTTGCCCGTAGTATTGGTTGGTGTCGAGCTTCTGTGTTGGCAGATTCACAGCAGCATGGATAGTGGCCTGGCAACAAGTAGCTGCAATCAGTCAAATGTCGAGGTTGTAGGATACAGTCAACGTTGACCTGGGGCCAAAACTAAAGTTACTCTTGCACGCTCTTATAAGAATATGCTGAGACATCGTCTCTATTTTTGTATCTTACTTTGAGTGATAATATTATCGTACGGAATGATATATTGTTGCACACAGCTTAGGACGACTAGCAGCCACGTGGAAAATGGCTTTCCATTGTTGAGTTTTGTGGTGTTTTGTGCATAGCTATTTTCTGGTTGCAGGTAGCAACCATATTTTTTTTATTTTGTGCAACTAATCCTGGACCACCTGGTGCAAAACTCCATGACAGCTTACGATGGCCGTCTTGTGGTTGCCGTTACTCGAGTTGAGGCGGCTCTCCGCTATGTCTCTGTCTTTTCGCGTCCTTCTTCATTGGGCACAATATAACATAAAATGATTGCGAGGTAAACGCGTGAGTGTTCAGGGGGAGGGCGTACTTCCGGTACGCCGAGATACTTCATCTTAGGTCTCGAGTATATAGCTCGAATATCAGCTGTCCTTTCCCGGAATTTCCGTAGTTGGCGACGCAGACGGCCCGCAAGACGCCTGCTGTTCTGCCACTGCCAGGGTTGCCAGGTTGAGACCATCGGACGCTGAGAAATCTCCCAGCGCCGAAAGAAAGCTATCCTACTGAATGCAACAGGCTTGGAGATACAGCGAATATGCTACATTTTGGCGCCACTAGCAACGTCGGAGCTCATCAACACAAATGTCAAAACTGTGCCTGAATACTGTTTTTGATGAGGCACTTGCACTGCTCCGCAAGCATTTCGCTGCAAGGGTGATTAAGCTGATATAGTGACATCGCTTTCGACAGCCTGCAGGGGAGCTCTTCCCGGCTCCCCCGCTGACTTGTGTAGGGCACTATTGTCGTAGCTTTTCGTGCTCGCTGCTTATTTTTCCCGCTGAACTGTCAAAGCATGGAATACCAACTAGGCCAATCCATCACGTTACTAAATACTTCAATGCGTATGCCGCTGCACAGCGCGAGCTTGTTGCCAGGTGGGATTTCAGGCAACAGGCTGGAAAAGCCTTAAGAGACAGGCCAATTGATGGGGCAGTGTCACAGCAGATACGTGAGCGTCTGCTATTCATAGGAGCAAGCCATACTTTGAGCCGATCTATGGAGCCGGGCAAACATGTGAAGCAGACTCGACAGGCAACTCAAGGCTGCTGTCAGCGGACTCAGTCGTGGAAAAATAGTTCTCAAGCCTCTTCGTGAGAGTGCTAGTGTATTTTCGGCGTCGTAGTGTTGCTGGTAACCTGGTCATAAAGAAAATTCAAAGTAATGCCGAGCTAGGAAGGCCAGATGTCCTGAATTAGACAAGGAAGGATACTTTGCGAGTGTGTGCAAGTCAGGAGGCAAATTGTACTCTCCGGGCAGGCAGGAGTGCTAGAACACTTCTGAAGCTGATGAATGTAATTTGTTATATACATGAATGTCTATGTTATAATTATCAGATTGAGCTTGCTCGTTGACACTGAGTCGTTTGTCTCTCTGCTGAGTAAACGCAAGTTTTCAAGAACATTTTCTCTCACTGTCCACTGAAAAATGACAAAGCGAGGCTCTTGGACAACTCTAAGCAACAAATTGCTCTGTTACGAATGCAGGTTTTTCACGAGCTCTCAATTTGACGGTCTCTCACGTTCAACCTCAATTTGCAAATAACCGGATTTTAGGTAAATCGAGGAGAAGAGTTCAGCACACGCATATGTTTAACCGTGTCACGTACTCAGGGACAAACACCACTTTTTGTAACGCTGTTTCAATGTAAAGGTATTCGACGCCAACGTGTTTGTCCTTGTTCTCTGAGAGTACAATAGCTGATGCAGGCCCAATGCAAGTTTTAGATGTTTGAATAGTGTCGTCACCGACCAGTTCGTGATTTGTGTTTTGACGGCCCTCCCTTCTTGGCGGACTCATTAGGAACGATGCAATGCTTCACGGTGAGAGTACGGCGCACTTTGGAAAACCTTTGGCGAATTGGGAAATTTCGTACACTGGATGTGATAAGCTTCCGTCGGAGTAGTCGAGAGGCCGTTCATTTAATTTACAGGTGTGTTCACGTCAGCTGTCAGCGAATCAAGAGGCACCGTCCGTAGCACGCCAGCATACGTCACTGTCGGCGACTTTGTCAATGAACTATATTGTAGTGCCTTGGCCAGATGTCGACGTTCATTGGCTTAAACTGCAGTGCATCCTTTATGCTAGTTGAATAATGCTCTGTCTATACATATTGCTGCATCTAGTACACGCACGTGTAGACAAGCAGGGAGGTGATTGTGCCTTCTTATTAGGTGTAGCGCGACACCAAAGAGTAGTACAGGCAGCACGGCCAGTCTCAGCGAAGATGGCTGAACCAGTATGGTCCGCGAGCAGTGCACCCACACATTTACGTCGTCGTTTCGAACACCCGGCTTGCCAAGAAGCACGGAACGTGTCACTCATCTGGGGATTTAACACTGCACAGTTGATCGCACTACACCGCAGCAGGGGCGATCACACACACCAACAAGCAGGGAATCGCGGCTTGACAAATATGCACGTGACATTTGTCATCCCCCCCACCCGTCGAGAAGCATCGTCCCGATTTGTGCAAAGCCTCTTGGAAAAAAAAAAGATGCCTTGCAGCGATTACCCGTCAAAGTTTCATTTCATTTCCTTTTATTTTACTCTCAGGGCCGTTCAGGACGTACAGAGAGGAGTGGGGTAAAAAACGGCAAAGTACATAACAAAAACAATGAAGGGGTCAATAAAATGGATGGCAAGTGGCAGACTTGAATTTTTCCAGTTCTTTCGTAGATACGATGCCGGCAGGAAGGCTGTTCAGTCCCACTGGTTTTCGGGACGAATTAGCCAAAATAAAGGTTGGTGTGCTGCTTGGCACACCTACTTTTAAATGCTGGTCAAGGCAGGTAGAAATGTATGCAGGGTCGATGAAAAGAGACTCTTTTAGAGTTTCGTTGGCGTAAAAAAATTTGTGGAAGAGGCACATTCGTGTAAATGAGTACGTCGAGTAGCTTAAAAATGAAGATTAAATTTTTTTTTCATCAGTGATGTGCTAACTGTTCGGGCCTAATTAGACAAGAATGAAACGTGCAAGCGCGGTTCTGTACAGCTTCGAGTTTTCTGTATTAATGATGCAGTTTGCGGGTCCCACACACAGGAGGAATACTCTAATTTGGACCGAACAAGTGTTTTGTAGAGGAGCAGTTTTAGTGAGCTGGGTGCAAGTGAGAAGTTCCGGCGAAGAAAACCAAGCATGCGATTTGCATTACTAGTTATTTGTTCAACGTGCGTTTGCCAGGAGAGGTTGTTAGTAATATGCACGCCAAGGTATTTGTAGCTGCTTACTGAAACTAAGGGTACTACATTAAGAAAGTATGGGACGGCGGTTGTGCTAGTTTTTCGTGTTATTCTCATCGATTTGCATTTACCAATGGTAAGTTGCATTAACCAAGTGTTACACCAATTAGATACGTTATTAAGATCATACTGAAGAGCAGAAACATCAGAGGGGTTACAAATTTCTCGGTAGAGCACGCAGTCATCGGCGAAAAGTCTTATATGCGAAGTGATAAAGTCAGGAAGGTCATTATTATATACCAGGAAAAGGAGAGGTGCAAGCACCGAGCCCTGCGGGACGCCCGACTTGACTGGGCAAAGATCCGAATCGTAGCCATCAGCTGAAACGTAGTGGGTGCGATTATTCAAGAAGTGTTCTAACCATTTTAGGAGATTGTTTTCAATGGAAATGCAATCAATAAGTGATGAACGATCGATAGAAGAAAACAAGTCATTGGTAAATGCTAGCAGTTGAGTTTCGCATGAGTAGTGTTTACGAAAACCCGTGCTGGTACCGGGTAAAAAAAGAGTTAGACTCCAAAAAGTCTACCAGATTAGTATAAATAATATGTTCTAGAATTTTGCATGGGATTGAGGTTAGGGAAATGGGCCTGTAGTTCCGAGGGCAGTATCACCGGCTTTGTGGACTGGAACAACATTCCCAACCTTCAAATCCATGGGCACCACGGCCCACAGCAATGACTGCGAGAAGATATAGGACAACACTAAGGAGGAGTACACTAGCGTGCATATCAAAAATTTGTAGTTACCATCTACGCCCGCTGAGGATGAAACTTTGGCCTTATTTATCAATTTAGTGATGCCCACCCAGTCGATGATAATATAATACATTTGTGGGTAGAGGAAACTACGGGAATCCGGAAGGACAGTAGAAGCTGAATTAGTGAAAGATAATGAGAAAGTGTTATTTAGATGTACGCAACACTCGTCATGAGGAATAAAAAAACCTGCATCAGTTTTTAGACTAATATCACTTGCGGTGGTTTTCTTGAAGACACGCCAGAATTTAGTTGGATTGGTTGATAACAGAGAGGGAAGCGTGTTATGAAAAAAGGTTTGTTTCGCAGTAATGAGAGCACGTTTGTATTCATTAGCGGCCGATTGATAAGCCTTCCATCTTTCACGCGAGGTGGATTGTTTACATTTACGAAAGATGCGTTTTTTCTTGTTAAGCAAACGTTGCAAGGAAATATTAAACCAAGGTGCTCTTTTGGATGTCACTAGAACTAGGGTGTATATTTGTCCGTAAGTGTCTTTAACTTTTGTTTTGAAGAGCGTCCAATTGTCGTCAAGAGAGCGCTCCCAAAACGAGGGGAAAAATTCCTCTGAAAAGGAAGCTAGTTCTTCAATAATGGCCTCAAAATTCGCTTTTTTGTAGTTTCCAATGACTTTGTACTGTTTAGGATTGCGGGGTAGGCGAGATGACATTGCGGAATAAACGGCAGAGTGATCGCTTAGGCCGGGAATTACAGTTAGTGACAAAACAGCTTCAGGTCGTGTTGTTAATACAAGGTAAAGAATGTTGGCTGTATAGCTAGTTATACGAGTGGGTTCTTTAACGAGTTGAGACAAGTTGAAAGTTGAGCATATATCAAGAAAAGATTGGCATTCGGCAAACCCAGGTGTGAGGATGGAGCCAGAATCTTGCCACAAAATTCCGGGATAGTTAAAATCATTCAGAAGAAATACTGAGGCTTTCGGAAACCTAACGATGACGTTGTTTAAGCAGTCGTGTAAATCATCACAAAAAGAGTCCTCAGCGCTAGGTGGCCGATAGCACACGCAGAATATTGTATCGCCATGGTTAATACGTATTCGAATGCATAGAAATTCAAGAGGTGATGAAATGGTAACAATATATGACTCTATCCTTCTAGATACAGCTATCAACACGCCACCCCCAATGCGTGTTCCGCGGTCACATCGATAAATGCTGTCGTCGTTCTTACACGAAAATAGCTCACAGTTCTTTACTTTTGCGGATAACCAAGTTTCCGTCAAAACAACAACGATGTCCGCGTCCCACGTGTCAATTAGAGCTGATAATTCATGTCGCTTATTTGTGATGCTCCTGATATTTGTGAACAAACAAGTACAGTTTCGCTGTTTTTGCGCCTGGACGGCCGCGCATGCCTATGTGGTAGCAGCAATTGATTGTGATTGAGAGGGGCTATGTGCGCCACTATCAGGAACATGCGCTTTATACGCTTCAACTTCACACACACTATCAGTTTGATGGCAGTAAACGTAGCATTTTTTTATTCAAGGAAGTGTGTTGTGGCGCAAGCTGTAGTTCTGCCCAGATGCTTTACCAAAATTCAAAAGTTTTTTCTTGTTAGCCGTGCCGCCTTACAAAAGTCTTTTTGTACGTAAACGTTCGTATTTCTAAGTTTTGCCTTCTGTGAGAGCACTTTTTCTCGGTTTTTCTCGGTAACGTGTGAGGTAGGGCGTCATACGCACGACATGAACGACGCCAGGGCGGCGGTTACGCCGGCGTTAAAGGGGCACTGACACAAAAATTTTGCATCTTGTTTTTTTTTTGTTGCAATAACTACCTAATGACTTATTTATCACGCGTACAAATCTCATTTGCTTCAGCGCACAACGGTTGTTTAATTAGAGACGGTTTTAATGCGGCCATTCGCAGTTTCGGTTTCAGCGTGTGCCCCGAACATCTGCCTTTTTTGTAACCAAAGCTGTCCACGTAACCACACAAAACTGTGACGTGCGCAGCGCCCTGCAACCCGCGCACGTGAGCGTGTTGCTTGAACGGTCTGGTTCGTTCGCACGAATTCCACATCTCAACGCCGTTGTCTTCGTCCGTGTCGCTCTCGTCATTCATAGACGAGGATTTGTTGCAGGCGATAGACGACGCTCTGTTAGATGTGGCAAATCACTTTCAGTGCGACCCACTTGCCAGCAGCGAATCGGAGCATGAGGCCCACAATGACAGCGAGGAGCAGCCACACCAAGACCCGCGCGTCGGAAATGTTGAATGGCAAGTATCACTTAACTCCGTGTCGGGCGTCGTAACATCAAGGGCGCTCAATAGCGATGTCTAATTGATATATTTGTGCGCAATTTTTTGCGAGACAGCGAAAAAAAAAGAAAAGAAAGGCATGGCCCTGTAACGATGCATTGTAAAACATGCAGTTGGCTTGTACGCTTTGCATGTTGTTCTTTTTTTTTTTCTGTACAAATTTTGCAAGGGTTATACCTACGATACTGAATAATATATGCACTACCTCACGTTAATCGCAGGTGCCAGTGCGGACATTGCAGGGCAATGAATACCGAGCTGGAGTCGCTGTGCTGCAGGGAGCTGGATCGTGTGAACGGATTGAGAGGCCACGACGACGACTGCATTACGGCAATGACATGTTCAGTGTGGCGTTTTTGAACATACATGTCCTCCAAATAATGTACTTCGAACTCTTGTAGGAGCGCCCTGAAGTTGTGCAGGCTCCGGAAATACACAGGTCGGACATTTCCATACGTTTGCTACCGTGCTCGCGACCCTAAATGAACGTCGGTTCGCAAGATTAGGTTGTCAGTGCTAGCAGTTAGCCATCGCACTTGCGTACGCTTGAACAGCCGTGCTATCGGAGTTATCTTCGCGGCATCAGAAAACGGTCCGGCAGCGTAGAATATGTATTTTCTTCACTGGTATCGCACAGGCTCTTTTTTGTTGACTCGGACGATATGCGACACGGGGCACCTGCGCCCTCATGTCAGTGCATAATTTTGTGTGTGTTATGTACGCGTGCATGCGTGTGTGTGTGTGTGTGCGCGCGCGCCTAGTCATAGAATGGAAATATCAAGTGTTAAAAGGTACGAACAAGCTGAACCCCTGGCAATGCATCACGTTGTTGGGAATAATTTACATGGCTATGTATTGGGGCTGGTCGTTGAGCTGGTTAGCTGCATACAAAAATTTGCATTTCATGACAACAACGTAAGTGATAAAATATTCCTAATGTGATGCATTTTTTTCAGACACTACAGGTACACTGCGTACCGCATGTTTGCCCGATGGGTCGGGCGTCGGCTGGGACGACGCAATAGGAGGGTCCTGCCCAGCTGTGTTGTATGCAAAATTAGGGGCACCTTCCCCTCTCAAGAATATGCAGGATTCCAGTACCCACAATAATAACGCCTTATTGTGTTGGTATACTGTGAAATTTAACAAATTTATTTTTATGTCAGCTGATTCTGTTTGTTGCCAAGTAATATTTTCTGGCAAGACCGTGCAATTTAAAAAAATTATTTCTATGTCAGCTGTTTATAGGTATGTTGCCAAGTAATATTTTCTAGCATATTTTACTTGTTGAATAAATTGAATAAAATGTCACTGAACTGCCATAAATTTTATTTCATGAGACTGCATGAAAAATGCATCATTTCATCACTCAGCATGAACCGAGGTGCGCTGTGGCTGCAGGCAATATACGTAAGTATGAAAGTGAGCTTCTACGTCAACACTATTTTAATTGGGGAGCAGATATAACAGATTTCAAAGGTGCCTGAGGTGGTGGCAAATAAAAAATAGTAATAAGAAAAGTGCATAAATGGGAAACTGCAGATAGCATGGAAATTATACTAGAACACAATAGCACGAGGCACATATAAGCCTGATTGGAAAGCACTCATGATCGAACAACAAACTCCCTGGTAGGTGTTTACCAATGATGGTATGACAACACTAGCAGATAAGGGGAGATAGCAGGTGCATAAAGTTCTGGACGAAGGACCAAAAATAATAGAAACCAAGGAAGCCTTTTTTTCTGCATCTTACTCTGACCATCCCTCCCTGGCCTCTAACCTGTATGACTACGTGTGTTAGGGGGAAGACGGGGGGACCGCCAGTGGTGGCAACAGGCGTGCAAAGTGGCACCGGCATCCCGAAGTCTACAACACAGCTGGTACAAGCATGGTACATGCTACAAACACTTTATTTAATACACTCTACTTTCAAGTCAAGCAAATACAGCATGAAATTATAAAATAACTGTTACTTGACATATTTTCAGTACAAAAAAACACTGAGAAGAAATGAACAGTAGTGACATAACGTACTAACACGGATGATTGGAGATACCCGTACCTCTCCGGAAAAAATGAGTGGTTGTCGTGCCTCTCTTTGTAAATTTGGCCGAAATAACTGGCACACACAAAAAAAAAACCGAAGGCAGGCTTCAGTGCATACGGAAGACATGGGTTCTGCTCATTGTCTTCAGTACAAAAAAACACTGAAAAGAAATGAATAGTGACATAACGTACTAACATGAATGATTGGACGTGCCCGTACATCTCCGGAAAAATGAGTGGTTGTCGTACCTCTCTTTGTAAGTGTGCCCGAAATAAATGCCACACACAAAAAACCGAAGCAGGCTTCACTGAATATGGAAGACATGGGTGCTGCTCATTCTCTTCAGTACAAAAAAACACTGAGAAGAAATGAACAAGTGACATAACGTACTAACATGGATGATTGGACGTGCCCGTACATCTCCGGAAAAATGAGTGGTTGTCGTGCCTCTCTTTGTAAATTTGCCCGAAATAAATGCCACACACAAAAAACCGAAGGCAGGCTTCAGTGCATACGGAAGACATGGGTGCTTCTTATTCTCTTCAGTACAAAAAAACACTAGACAAGAAATGAACAATAGTGACGTAACGTATTAACATGGATGTTTCGACGTGCCCGTACATCTCTGGGAAAATGAGTGGTTGTCGTGAATCTCTTTATAAATTTGCCCAAAGTAAATGCCACACGCAAAAAACCGAAGGCAGGCTTCAGTGCATACGGAAGACATGGGAGCTGCTCATTTTCTTGGGTGTGAAAATGCACCATCAAACCGGAAAGGGAAGAACGCATCGAGATGCCACATGATCTGCTTTTTGCGGCGCCATGCAGTGACGCAGTGGACTCAGCAGAACAGCACTGGGCGCAGAAACGACGAGTAGCGTCCACACAGAATCAAGGCAGCCGATTTGCAGCCCACGCCCCACGGGGCAGAGATGCTGTGGCTATAGCACTGGTGGCGGTAGCGGCTGCGTATTGTCCTCCACCGTCATGAAATCACTTTTTCCCAAACCCCGAAAGGTGAGACTGCATATGGGTTGCTTTGTCAACGGAATCAAGTGCTTGTCACATGAGGTGGCTTCGCAGGAAGGGCATGTGGAGGTGCACCATTGACGTACTCCTCAAGGAGTGAGTAGAGACGGGCCACATATTCTGCATATCCAAAAGGCACTGATGTACGTTAGGGATACAAAGTAACAAACACAACAGAAGGTTATCAATATTGTACTGGGTGCTCCAAAACTGTGGCAAATAAGTTTTACTTTCACAAACTCCAGAGTGCGATGCCTAAAAGTACCGTATAATTTTTTCATTGTATTGTACATCGCCTAATTCTTGTTACAGTCGCCCGACTCATTAAGTTCGGTTCTATTCGCCCCGAGAAAATGCTGGAACTCTCTCGAACGAAGCGGCGGTAACGCGACCACTCGCCGGCTCGCCGGCAAAAAATACTAAAATAAAAGCTCCGCCGCTCAGCTTTGACCGAAGCTTCGAGTTTTTGAAAGGGGGCGAGGGTAGCTTTGCCAGTGCTAAGGCGCACCGATGATTCCAGAAGGCAGAAAGAGGGAAGTTGGGTGCTCGACAGCGGCGGGTGCGTAGTGTGTTGTGGCCTCTCTCTCTGCGTGCCGGCGCAGTTATAAAAGGAGAATCTCAGCTACGTTTTGGACGTCGTGATGTGAAACTCACCTGCGAAAAAGAAACTCAGCTACGTTTCGACGTCATGATGTGACAACGGCTTGGGCGAGTTTGTGCACCACACAATCGGCGACCCGCGCCCTGGAGGACTCTAACGTACTCCCGGGTCTCGAATCACCATGATGGTCTCGGACGGCCTGTCCTACGACGAAGCTACACTTCACAGGCAGCCGAATGACCTCCGACAGCGGTAAACCGTCTGGCCCGGTCGGTGAATATTGTGGGACTCTGTCTCTCATATGCATTGAACTGTTCATTTTCTTTGTAGTTAACTGCTCTAGTTCGTAATATCTATTTGTTAACGCTCCTGATTGTAACATTTTGTCTAATTTTGAACTGTTTCTAACACTTGTATTCATTCTAAGTTACCTCTCGTTCACGTTACATGTCCTCGTGCTTGTACAGTGTTATGCCTGTCCAAATACAAGTCTTTCTTTGTGTTGCTTTCGTTGAGGGCTCTGACTCATTCTTACCGCTCTGGTCGGCGAAAGCCGCACATCAGACGGCCACCCCCTTCGTCACCTGTGCCCTGTAGATACGCTGGGGTTGTTTTGCTTGCTTGAGTCGACTCCCCACATCTTCTAGCAGCGCACCCAACTAAGGAAACGGTGACAATTTGCGTCCAGAAATTGTCACCGTTTCCTTAGCAAAAAGAACAAAGTGGTGATGGGGGGGCAGACGAGCGAGAGAAGTTTCAAAAAGCGCTTTGCAGACCCCTGAAATGCCTTCGTGGACCGCCTGCAATGTACAGACCCCCATTTTAGAACCACTGAGCTAGCGTGCTAAAACTGAGGCCAAGAATAGGTGGTCACAAAAATTACCAGCTTTAGTGCGTTCAGCTGCTGTTGTGTGCAACTTGTGGGAAATTACTGAAAATTTTTAGAAGAGGAGGGGCACCAGCTTTCTCCATACCATAGGTGGGCGCTTTCTTGATAGAAGAGACAGTCGCTGCACCCTTCCACGCATTTTGGTTCTTCACCCTGAAGCGAGGCTCACCGCTACGTGTCAATGCCTGTCCATTGTCGGCTTTCTCATTGTAGTGCAAGGCAGCTAGTGCAGTTCTGTAGTACGTAAAGATGGCACAGTTATGTACATTTTATATTTATAGGTCAGCAACAAATGCACATAGTAAGGCAAACTGATATCATTTTAGTGGCCCAGAAATGCCAATTGCAAATCCCAACTCCCAACACTGTGAAGTAGATCGTCCTAAAGGGAGGTCGGACGTGATGCGTAAACAAAGACAATGACAATAATTTGATATATTTCGATGCCATTTGTATATACCAAGGCTAACTGCAGTGTTGTGTTTTCCTCACGAGTGACACTAACTGTAAAAAAATAAACATGTCTCTGCACCACAGTATGATCAGAGATGTAGTCCCTCTGTTGGAGAAACTGAATTCCATGAGGTGAAGGGCACCAAATATACCCCATCACACGCCAAACCTGAAACAACAATGAAGGTTCACTAATAAAATATTCACACGTTTACCCAGGCTTTTTCCAACAGTCTTGCCTTGTAACATTCCGTGGAGGAAAAGGCATATGCCTTGGGGCGCGAAGCGATTAAAGATGGGGTGGAAGGACTCCACGCTGAATGTCTGGAAGCGTGGAGACATCTGACGAACGTCATCCAGGAACCTCTTGCTTGTCACAATGAGAGTCAGTTTGTCAAAAGCTTGGGTTTCTACAATAAAGTTACAGGGTTGCTGAAATGTAAGCACTGCTTGAAAGCACTTCAGGCCACATGAGTCACAGTTTACAACTTGCAGCAAATGTGTGCTTCCTAGCTTACGGAAGATCTGCAGGCGTAATGCACGCAATAGGAAACATGGACATTCAGCTCACAGGCCATGGCAATTGTGGGCAAGTGACATTTTGCGCCGTCCCTAAATAATTGCCCTCAGAAATTTACATTATGTGACTAGCAGTCTTACGAATGGAAAAGCACGTCGCCACAGTTTTTCTACCCTTTGTGCTCACGCTTACTTTCCAGCATGGGCTGCAGTTTGTGGGGATCCTGGTGTTTCGACGCCTCATCTGCACATGTTTTGGGCGAGCTGGGAGCTACCATTTTGGGCAGCCGGCGCGTCACGCAAGTCGTGACCTCTTCATGACCCCGCGCGACGCGCCAAACCTGCTCGTCGCGAATGTGTGCGGAGAGCGAGGCGGAAGGAGGACCAGTTCATTGCCTTCTCTCACGCTGCCCTCTTCCCGACCGCTGGAGGAGACCACCTGTACCCCCCCGAGCTGACGAGTGTCCCGCGGGAGCGTTCCGTGGGGACTGTTGGATGGTGGATAGCACTTTCTCTAGGAAAGCTAGCCGGGACCTCTGCTATCCCCACGTTAGCCACAAGTTCCGTTGCCCTGTTCAATTGGCCAGAGGTGCCAATTTTCGCATCTCTCCCTCTCCATCCTAAATGGTACAAATACAGCCACTGCCAACCATTAAATCACCTCTGAGGTGACTATTTGCGGGAGAAAAGAAAGTGTTTCAAGAAAAGAAGCAAAAAAATGCTCCTGAAAATATCCACTTCCGTGGTTCAAGGTCACCATGCTGGCGCCGCTCGTACTGCAGGCTGCGGCCGTCGTGTTTGTCGTGGATGTGGTTCATTATCGTCAACCAACAGCCACTGCAAGGTATCCATTCCCATCTCCACGCTTCACTGAAAATACAGATGGTTCACAAGGGAAGCGTGAGCAGAGGCCGATGGCTGTGCAGCTGGTTGATTTGGCAGCCAGCAGAAGCTTTTTGTTTAGTCCTGCATAACGAAAAAATGACACCAATGTAACCATGAGGGAGGGGTCTCTGTAAAAACAATTTACCATGCTGACATTTGCAGACGTGCCAGGCATCGAACCGATGGTCCACCTCAGGCTTCTCTGTCTTGACGTACATGTAATTACCCTGAAACTGTGAACTAGAAACTGAACTGCTCAAATCAATATAGCATCTAATAAGTACAACCAGCATTGTAGCACTAACAAAATTATTTCATATGGGAAAAGCAATGAAACACCACCAAGGCTCACACTACAAATGTCATTGTAAAGCTTGCAATAGTTGCCAAACATCTTTCTAGGGTGGACATGAGGAATCATGTAGGGGGGGGGAAACAGCAAAGCACATTTTTTTCTCTGTGTGCTTCGTGCTTGGGCAGCGTTTGCTAAAGCAGGGAAGGGCACGGCAGGAAAGGGTGAAGGTACTGACAGTATACAAGGCAACCCTGTCTGCAAGCTAGTGGTACAAGCTGGCAATGAACCGAAGAAAAGGAGTCCTGTCATGTCTTATCAGCTTTCAGCTGCTGTTTTTTTCACAGTTCGTGTCTGACAAATCTCACGCTTTGCATTTTGAGGCATATATTATGCGCACTTCTACAATAGGTGCCAGGAAAGTTTTGTCTAAACCTATGAAATGTGGGAGTGTGTGGCTGTTAAGGAATGGAACAGACAGGAGAGTTACAATCTCCATCAATATCACTGGCACGTGGCACAGAATACACATTTTAATATTGCGTGTAGTTTCGAATATGCCAGCACAGGTGGAATTACTACATACAGAATTTGACGTTGCAATGCTATTTTATGGATGATGGTCCCCACAGCATGCACATATTTTTGTATAATCAGTGTATTAGTGTATAAGTGATTGGTTTGGTCTACTATTTTTTATTTATATTTTTTACTTTTATTTCTATTTAGTAACACTTACTTGCGCACTTGTGGATGTCGGTCTGTCACCGCTTCGGTAACCCGCAATCCGCTTTCTTCAAGGGCGGTGAGAGCCCTTTTCAGGCCCTCAAGTTCCATGTGACTTGCTTGAAGCCACCTCGTTGCTCTAGAAACGAATACAAATGCGTAATGTGAATAATTAAATGTGCCTACTACATGACACAAACAGAGATGGGTGGCTGACAGAAAACAGGAGGGCCCGCCATAAGCACCATAATTACATGTGCAATGCAGGACGACTGACATAAACCTGAAGCAAGCAGTAAAGGAAGCAGCAGTAGAAATGAGATCAAATTGTGGCAGTAGAAATAAGTACCGTGAATGGCGCAAACAAGAGAGCTTCTGTGCATAATAGGCATCAGTTGCAAGAGCTTTTTGTCGCGAGGGTTCTCATAGCCAACCGACATAATTACATAATAAAAACTGATGAAGCCGTGCTGCAAGGAATATCTGGCAAGTTGCAGCAAAATGAATTCGACATTTTTTATAAAATGACAGAGTGCACCATAAGCAGAAATATTGACGCAAAGTATGTCTCTATTGATAGATGTAAGTGTAATATTTCACCCTCAGCCTGCACAAGCTGGAATGTTGATTATTCTATTTAGGCTGGTCTCAAGGAGCGAGTACACACATATTAGCGCTATAACCGGGAAGTCGGCACGCTGTCTCCTGCCACCCTTGCGGTCCCTCAATTGGCCGCCAGGCTGTGCAGGGGTTTCACCTTGTTCATCCTCCCAGACCTGAAATGAGCGCATAAGCTCTTTATTGAAAGCATTTCTTTGAACATACAATATAGGCCATGTATTACGTCATGATATGTGTAGTCGATATGGGGAGCGTGTGACCCCTAAAGAGGGCACGCTGCTCCGCCGTGCCAGTGCCACCATCGGCCTGGACAGCGGCGCGTGGTGGGACAGGCATGCTGCAGCCATCTACTGGACAGGCATTCGTGAAGGTGAACAATGCAATCCAGTGAGCTGAATTTCATGTATTGACAGCGCAGAATTTTTTATTGGCAAAAAATCGGGTAGAACATGACATTTCCCAAGAGCAAGTACATTTTAGACGAGTCACGTAATGCAGCGATGCACGGGACTGCACTGTCAAAGGTCGCTGCACCCCGTAAGCAAACATAAACCTGTACACAAGGAGTCTTACGCTGTCGCAGTTCAAGTTTTTGACAATTTGTATTTAACTTTAGAGCTGTCTAAGTGTAATGACTTCAAGCAACACCTGTCTGACATTAAAAACAGCGCAAAAAGGAAGCGTTAACGCACGCTAGATCATTCTTGTGCCTCCTGCACTGATGAACCACACATGCCTATTTCAGAAAACAAAGGCCGTGCTTTTGTGTTGAGGAAATTGTCTTAACACACTTACCTGTTGATATCAATGACGTTTTCAGTGAGCAAGGTGTTTGCTACATGCGGACGTAACGCTGAAAGAGGTGGCTGACGTATTTGTGCTGCGCCCGCCACGTGCTTTGTGCACAAAAAATGAGATCAATGCTTCTTTACGACTGTTCTTGTATCTTGCTGTTACGCCTAGTGCATTGCTCTCGGGCGAAACAAAATGCGATAAACAGGAACCGAGGACTGATGAAAGCTGCTATGTTGAAATGCATTTTCCTGTTTTATGCGAATAATACCCAGCTAAGCCCTCCATTTTCATGTTCAACAAATAGTTGGCGTCATATTAATTAGGTAGTCACCTGCGAGCAGCAGAAAAAACACAACCCATTCGAAACACCTCTACGCTACTGATCCAGTACAGTTATATCGAGCCAAAAATAAAGAGACTCCCAGTGAGGTATCAATTTGAAATACTAAAAAAAGAGCACAATAACACGTAGGTGTCGATTATAATATCTTTAGGTGCAGTAAGTGACAGAGAGCGGTGGTGGCTAAAAAGAATTCCACACAGTGCACATAAAAAGAACGCGCAGCAAACAAAAAGCTATAAGTAAAACGATTTCAAGGCACAAAGTATGTTAAAAAGCAAAGCCACCTGTGTGTTCGAGATTTCGGCGCTGTTAGAGGTTAAACCCCATAATCAACCAAATCAGTGAAAAGTGTTTCCTGAAGAATACCAAATAAATGACCGGATCCCCTGTCTTCAGCTATTCGAGGCGTTTTTCACTATGCCAGAGGGAAAATCATAGGTACGTATCTTGCATTGGGAAATCTTGTGTCTGTCGATTGCCTACCACCAACTAAATGTGCGCTGATACTCTTATCCTCTTTGCTGGCTGGCATTAGGTTTTATCGGCCCAATGTTAACAAAAGAACAATTTACATTCGTTCTCCACGTGTGCACATACAAGAAAATGTAAACAAGCATTTCCTTCATGTGAGGCGCATTGTATATTGTTTGTGTTTTCTAGGCATGAAAGGGCGAACAAGCTAAAAATCGAAAGAGCTTCGTTTCTAGAGGAGAATGAGCACAGGCATTAGCACAGTCACAACATAAATCTTCTTGCGCACACCATGAAGCCACCGTCACAGCAGAAATACACCAACGATGTCTGTTTTGCAGCCCAAGGCATACTCTAGAAAGCACCCCGCGAGACGGCAGAGCAATATTGTTGCACGGTCCGTATATTCTAGAAGCCCCTCCACCCCCGACAGATTATGCTTCTCTGAATATGTTCAATACAGAAATTTTATTACCTTGTACACCGTGGGAAGGAGCAACTTCTTCTGCAAGCGATGGTAGGACCGTTCGCTGAAGCAAGCAATGCCTGCGTTGTTCAAAAAACGCAGGGACAGTTTTGCACTTCCGCCCGTGAACAGAACAGCAGCAGCCAGCGTGACGTCGCCCTAAGCACGCTTGCCCTTCTTTCGGCTGACTGTGCATGTTGGATGACCGGTTCTCCTGACACGTTGTTGTGATCGTCGCAAGAGAACCTTTCACCTGCAAAAAGTATTCAGCACATCATGCATATAGACGAATATTGCAATGATTGGTTCATATGCATTTGCTATCATTGGAGTAAAAACACGAGAGGGGTGGGAAGGAAGTCAAGGCCATGACCTCCTATAATTTCGAAAAGGCTACTGGTCCTATCTAAATGCATATATTTTATGTAAAGATTGTGTGTAAGACATTCTGCATAATTTTGTTTAGTGGTACACCTGTGGATAAGGGCAGGCAGTGGGTCGTTGTCAGCTGATATAGCTGCGTTTCAGTTGCCGTTTTCGATTTCATGCATGTTTTCTGGCATCGCGTGCTTGTCCCAAATACTGTGCTTGCCGTAAATAAAAAATAACTCATAGAGAAGATGCTTTGACAATACGTGGGGGCAAATTCGCGCCTCTGATAATGTCAAACCACCAGATTTCTTCGAGGGAACCACCCGAAATTGCACATTTTTATATGGAGGTTGGGCTTCACCGCGTGGATCGAGACACTTGCTAACATTTTTTTTATATCTGACGAACAGTTCCGCGCAAGTCGACATTTTTTCTAGGGGAGTGTTTTTGAAATGTTTCCCTACAAAAATGTATATTTATTTTTTTCTACTAACGATGGTTTGTTATACACAATTCCTTTTTCGTCATTTTCTTCGACAACCCGACAAAATATTGATTTAAATATTTTTTTTCACAACTATGTTGTATGAAAACAATTCCAGAACTGGTGATGTTGGAAAGGACGTTAAATATTCTGAATTTTGGGTTCTCATAATTAGTGCCTAACCAATGTTTTCGGCAGAAAAAAATGTTTCTATTGACCCCTAAGAATCGAGTCAATTTTCCCGCGGTCACGAAAGAGTCAGAAAGCTCTGAGCGAGACGGGGATCCGTGGCTTTATTGAAAGAGAGATGGCTTATGGCCACACAAAGCCATGACTAGTGTAGCCTGCACACTATAGCTTTCTTAGCCAGTGTACCACAAAGCTGACGCAGTGGCCGATAGCAGCCACAAAAATAGAAAATATACATGATGTAGGTGGTTTTAGGTTTGCTGACACCAAATTCAAGTCCCTGAAAATGTTTGTTGTGGCCCTCCATTTTGCGCTCAGTCATCCAGCACATGCTTAAAGTCGACTTTTATTGCCTGTGATAACAGCTATTTGCCATTCATAAGTTGCCTATTTAATGTGTGAAGTCCGCACAAACCTGCGTTAGAAGTTACTACACCTTCAATTGTTTTGCCGGTGCTCATTTCAACACTAAACCCTCGATGTAACGACCCCATGACTTTGTTATACCATGATTTCTATCACGACTTGGTGTTGGGCTTGTCAGCATTAGGAAAAACACCCAAGCTTCCCAGTCAATGTGTGCGCATAGTTTGTTATTATTAGTTGACTGCTGTCTCAAACGAATGCAAGCGTTCAAGTGTAATGTATAGCGCCAAAGGGAATTAAGGGAATGTATAGCGCAGAAGAAAGACAAAGGACAGAAAGGATGCACCAGGACAAGCGCTTTCAACTACTGGTTTATTGAAGAAAGCACTTATTTTAACAACGGAGTTGCTGCTGTGCACGAGGACGAGGGCGATTCCCGGCCGCGGCGGCCGCTTTTCTGATGGAGACGAAAGCAAAAACGCCCGTGTGTACGAGATTTCGGCGCACGATAAAGATCCCAGGTGGTCAAAATTAATCCGGAGCCCTCCACTACGGCGCGCCTCATCGCCTTGCTTGTTGTGCGGCGGCGCGTTAAACCCTACAATCAATCAAGTGTAATGCCACCACCCACGTCTGCAACGAAGGGAACAGGCATGTTTCTCTGCACTTGCCAGCACACGGAAGCACAATCATTGAGATGAGCAATGGTGGGAATCTTGGAAATCAAACATATCGCCGCGAACTATGCATTGGGTTTGTTTATTTGTGTTTTGCTTTTGCCGCCCCGCTGCGCCGGTCTGTGTTATCGGTGTTGTTGTGTGCCAAGCGAGACCGTGTTCAGTTTCTTTCTGTGCCGCGTGTGTTATCTCTTCTGACAGGGAGAGCATTCCGAACTAACGCGAACAGCCTAGAATATTCTTTGTTGATCTACCGTGTTCTGGATACCATTAGACTGCTCCAGAAAACCCTCGCGCCGAGTGATAATTCCCGCTTAAGAGATGCCGTGGCATTAGAATCGTCGACACCAGTGTACGCACGTCTTTTGGTGACTGCTGTTTCACCGCCTGTGTATTCTTTGAGCACACGTTCGCTTCCAATAAACTTGTTTTTTTCTTCAAGACAGCTGCGTCGTCTTTGGCTACAAAACATCTGGTCGAGGGTGCGGGGTACGCACCCTTTATGCTGCCAACAACCTCTGGAAGATACCAAGCCTAGTCCACTAGAGCCAGTCGCCGACTGCAAGGCCCTCCCGCCCGAGTTTGGTCTCCCGCCAGATGGACCCCAAAAAAACGACCGCTGCAACCACCACCATGGTGCAACAAGCAACATCACCAATGTCCTGCAGCAAGCCACGGGAAGCGCCATCCTTCCGAGGAGCCCCCGCAGAAGATCCAGAAGAATGGTTGGAGAAACTGGAGTGCGTCCGGATCTTCAACAGGTGGGACGAAGCAGAGAAACGTTCTGGCATGTTTTCTTTTACTTGGAAGATTCAGCTCGCACTTGGCTCGTGAACCACAAGAGCTTCTTGTCCAACTGTGCTCGCTTCAAAAGCAAGTTCCTGAAGACCGTTACAAACGTGGTCAGAAAGGAACGCGCAGCGCTTTTGCTAGGAAACTCGAATGCAGCACCCCAACGAAGGGGCCATGATCTTCGTCGAGGAGATGAAGCGATTTTTTTTTCGCCGTGCGCCCTCAGAAACGACGGAGGAAAAGAAACTACGAAAAGAAACTACGGAAAGAAACTAGGAAAAGAAACTGCGAGATGATGAAGCAAGAGCTCTTCGCATGCCTGGTTCGCAACCCTCCCAAGACGGTGTCTGAATTCGCGTCTGAGGCCGCTGCGATGGAGAAGACGCTCGAAATCCGAACGAAGCAGTACGACGCCCCAATCACTGCGCTGGTTGCGGAGACAATTGGCGCCGCGCTATGAACTCCGACTCACTACGTGACACCATCCCAGCAGTGGTGAGGGAGGAGCTGCGGAAACTTTTCCCGACGACGACGCCACAACCTCAAGTCGCTTCCCTGAGTGACGTGATCCGGGAAGAAGTACAGCAGGCTTTGGAAACTTCTATGCCGTCCGAAGCACCCCGCGAGCCTGAGGCTATAGCCTACTCCGCGGCTGTTCGTCGACACCGCCCTGTTTTAATACGTCGTCAAGAGGCCCGCCATACCGCCGCCCAATCTCGCCCGCCCGACCACGTGTAACCCGGAAACTCAGGCGCCAGGAAGACTGAGGTGTGGCAACGCCCGATAAAGCCTGCTGTGTTACCACTACTGCGGAGAGGCCGATCACATCTACCGCCACTGTTCTTACAAAGGCTAGGTTTGCGAGGATTCTCCGTTCGACGCCCACTCGCCCTCTCCCTGCCAACGACCACCGTGAGATCGACGAGTATCTCTCTCAACAAGCAGTGCCCCAGCCCGTTTCAACCGCTTCGCCGTCGCCCTACCCGTACCAATCGCCGAACCGCGCGTAGCAATGCTGACTTCGCCCGTGGAAGGTCCCCCCAGCCCACACTGTTGCGAATTCGGGTCCCTCCATGGCTGTCTTTCTTTCGCTCGCCATATTGGGACCCAGCGGGGAGATGGCCGGCGGAGTAGCAATGCCTTCGCCGCCATTGCGGCCCACGGGTAAGTGGGCCATGTGTTTCGGCGAGAGAGGGGCGAGAGTGCCGCGGCCAACGGAGGCCCCACCCGCGGGTTCTCGGAAGACGCGCTGTCCGAAAGACGGTGTGCTCGGTGCGGCGAGGTTCGCCGACTCGCGGGGAGAAGGAAGTGAGAAAGGGGTGGTGGAAAGGTCGTGCGGTTGTGACGCTGCGGCCGGTTCTTGAGGGCTGGCGGTGTAGCCCCGAGTGCGACGATAGCGGCGACTCTGGGCCCCGAGAATGCCCTCGAGGAGGGGACTGGTGCGCGGCCCAGGTGAACCCGAATTGCGTCGCCGATCAACGGGACTCACCGCAGACGACCGGCGGACCGGCGCATCTCCCCCGGCAAGGCCACCGACCAAAACGGAGCTAAGACATCCTCCGCTTCTCCCGCTCTTCTGCATACTCTCAATCTCCCTCTCTATTATCGTCCTCCTTCACGAAGACTGCTCGGGACTGATTATCTTCCTTTCTTATTGTACCGTGTTGTGTGTACGGGTGTGGTGTGTGTGTGTCTAGCGGGCCTATTGTTAGAGTAGTTGGGGGAAGCTCCCCAGCCCGCCTATTGTCCTGTCCTTACTCCTCGCCATTGTTACGTGGCCTGTTTCCTAAGCCGAGCTTCGTTTTCTTTGTCTGTATTACCCTCTGTGTCAGTCTGTATTTCCTGTGTGTGGAGGACGTAAATGTGCTTTGTTTAATACGGGTTATCCCTGGCGCCCATCTCGTGGCTCACGCCAGCGGCCAATCAGGCGTGAACCTATCGCCGGTTAGCAGGTCCGAACCACATTCTCGAATTCGCACGTAGGGGGGAGTTGTTTGTCGCTGCTCCGTCCGAGACATCAGCCCCTAAATTACCTCGCGCAATTGTTCGACACACAGGGGAGAAATTAAAAGCAGCAACTTCTGGAGGTGAAGTTGCTCTACTGCGAAAAACTGGAAACCCTCCAACGACGCAAGGACGTGCCGAAGACAGTGATTCACGACTTGCCCTCATACGACGACCCGACCTAACCCTGACGGGACTCCTGAACCCGACGACAGCTACACGGCGCGACGCGTACCCGACAAGACCGCGACAGCTGCTGAGAAGACGACGACGACGCACAGTACCCGACCGTCAGCACGCACAAGCTGAGGATGCGACGCCCCGACGCACCCAGAACTCAAGGAAGGCGGCGTTCGACGTCAAGGTGTCTATCGACGGCTTTGATGTAGTCGCCCTCGTAGACACGGGAGCCGACTACTCAGTAATGAGCGGACCATTTGCGTCTAAGCTGAAGAAAGTTATGACCAGATGGGACGGTCCGCACATAAGCACAGCAGGAGGCCACCTCGTGACGCCAAGTGGAACGTGTATATCCCGCGTCACCATAGACGGCGCGACGTACCCAGCCGCGTTCGTCATCTTCCCTAACTGCTCCCGCGACGTAATTCTCCGAATGCACTTTTTGACGGACAACGGCGCAATAATTGATCTGCAGACCAAGTCGATCACTTTTTCCTCCGATCACTCCATGACGCCGGAACCGAACCGCGAACACCGTGCAGCTGTAAGGATCGTCAATGATCATGTCACCCTGCCACCCCGCGCAAGTTTGATGATCACCGTCTACTGTGAAGCTGCTGCTCCTGACGTTGACGCTATCGTGGAGAGTGACCAAAGGTTGCTTCTCGACGGTGGTGCGTCTGTCGCAAGAGGCATTGTGCGGTTTAAGCAACAATATGCTTTTCCATCTCTGGACATAAGTCGCACTACTCTTGCTACACAACATAATTTTCAATACTGGCTTGTTTGGTTCCGAAACAATGTCATGAAAGCTACTAGTCGTGTTGCCGTAAACAACAACATGTAAGAATGGTAGTCAATGAGCCATGTGGCATGAATCTGTGAGCATAACAGTGAGCAAGAAACGAGGCTCTGTCTCTACATTTCTCTTCTGTCCCATTTTATTGCATGCTGCTTTATGCTTCTCAAAGTCTTCAAGATAAAACTTAGGCTCCTAATGCATGGCCACAACAAATGGTGCAGCAGTGAATACAATTAGGAAATAAAGTGATGTGTTACCTCAAGGATTTCGTTAAATTGACGTTTGTTATACCATGGTTTGTCTGCATCAGCAGTGCCCTAATTTTTAAACCCATCCGCTAATAACAGCATAATGTGTTAGAGGGATAGAAATGTGACCACACCTACAGTGAACATCCTGCAGGAAGGCCACATGTATGGCACATCTGGGAAACCTTCAGCAGGCATTCCTCGTACACGATGAATTTCCTATTAGCAGGAGGTGCACCTATGGATCTGTTAAAAATAAGGTTGATTGGAACGCAGTAAACATACTTTTCTCAGGGCACTGCATGGTTTTGGGTAAAATAATATTGCTGCTAAAGTGAGCAAGGGATTTCACGCCACACCGCGCTGTGAAATAAACTGGATGAATTATCGAGTAATAAATTCCACTGCTGGAACATATGTCCTCACGCACTGCACAGTCACATAGGTGAAAAAGAAAAAAAACGTAGAGACGCAACACAAATAACCGCTGAAGGTGGTGCAAACAGTAGAATGTGTTTCTTGCTCTATATTCCAAGTGTTGCACAAGGTAATGTTTCTGCAACTGCAAGCCAATATGCACATTTTACAAGCTCATATTGCAAGCGTACGATGCCTTTCTTGTTCACACTTGACTACATCGTTACTCAGAAAATAGGCACCTCAGCAATAAAACTTTGACCAATTTCTAACTGTGCCTAAGAGACAATTTCGTTATAAGGTACAATGTACAGGGAGACCCACGTTATGTTCGACAAGCTGAGGTTCTAGGACGTGCCACAAAATGGCGGCATACAAGCATTATCCCAATTCATTCCAATCGAAATCGAACCACCACAGACCAGATTTTCTTTTGTAATAACAGGACCTAGGAGTCGCCACAGTAGGTTGATGCCCAAGATGTAAACTGTCTGACTGCCACGGTCTGTGCTTTTTGAGGAGTTTGTCAAGCGAAATGTGTGGCGACGAGGAGTAGTTGGTATGAACCTTTGCTTTTTGTGCCCATTTTTCGAACTTGTATAAAGCAGCTTTTTGGCTTGTTTTAAGATATCGAAAGCCTTTTATGTTGTGATTTACTCCACCCAATACACAGTCAAGCACATTTAAATACACATTCAAACACGAAAATAAAATGTCGTGCCACTTACGCGCATGTGGTGTTCAATGTCGGTTCATATGTTTTGTGCAGGGGATGATCTATGTGAGTGAAAGGTGGCTCAGAGCATAAAGGTGTTGAGCACCTCCGCTGCATTTCCTCCATCAATAGCATATCAGGTAACTCCTAGTCGGCCTGGCATGCTGAAAGTACAGTAGAATGCTAGTACGTTGAGGAAGCCACACTGACACCTAAAAAAACATCAAATGTTCCCCAACAGGTTGCAATTTTAGAATTCAGAATCATCGGTATAATTACATATCGCAGAACCATGAGAGGCACTCACCCATTTCCTTCATTGTTCGAGTTATTTGAACACTGGCAGCTTTTGTGTGAGCCTTCAGCACCACTTGAGTTGCCTTAGAAGAAACTTAAACTATGCACTGGCTCTCTGCATCCACCTTTACTTGTCCTGTGGAAACAAATATCTAGCTGTTCGTCTTCAAGTCTAGTTTTTACATGCTCTCGGTGCATTATCCTTATAGATTTTTATAACCGCTAATGATTTATTTTTGCCGCGTGTTCTGAATTAAACTATCATGTTTTTAGTAACGCAGTGGTTAGTTAGTAATGATCGTCTTACCCATTTATACTTATTCGATGATGATAGCTTATTCTGATTCACAATATATCTCAGTACACTGTGGTTGAGATATAATGAAATGCACAGAATTTTTTTAAGTGCAGGAACCCTGCGTTTGTGTGATAATTTTGGTGTGCCCCAGCATGCAGTCACCCGTTTCCTATTATCGCAATGCTCGTTTGCTCACGCGGTGCTACTTGAATTTATTGATACTTCAAAACATCACTTCATGAAGTACCATACTGCCGGTACCACGGCCACTTTAGATCGCGATACAGCCGGGGACTTCTAAAACACGATCTGCAGTATGACGCAGTCTGTTACAGCCAAACGTGTACGTGGCGTTTTATTAACAACACCTCAATTGCAAGAGCTCCATGCGATATCCTAGCTCAGTACTTGACGGCCGAAAGTGGAGCCGTTACACGCACCACGATAACAATAAAACCCACTTGCTACTTACTCGACTTCGTTCGCCCCACAAGCAGTGCTGGGGCCCGTCCAAATGGTAGGGGATGCAGCATCCCCATGGTGCATGTGAGAGAGAGCCTGCGCGATATTGGGCGTCATTACATATTTGTGAAAATAAACACATGTAATCATAACGCAAGCAATACGAACCCCTAGCCGAGGACGCTTGGATCGCGAAGAATGCTCTGAATCAGGGCCCACGACGATGTAAATAGACGGCACGGCATCAGGCTCAAGAAAACAACGCTGACGGGGTAGCAGCATGTTCGGTAGGTCCTGTTTGTAGCACGCCGGCTGGAAATGCAGACAGCAGATCATACTGTCATACTGCTCTTCCGTGGGGTCCACTCTGTACGACCCGCAGCGCCACGCAGAAACTCTATCCACTTTTGAAGGTGAGGGCCATCGCCCACCGGAATCTGTGCATGCTTGCACTCGAACCTATATGCGATGGGACAGAAGTCCACGGAGCACCGTACCCCCGACATAGTGCCACAAAGTAAACACGGGCAGTGTGTAAAGTACGCCAGCGCACGTAAACACGCGCGACGCCGACGCGGAAGGCAAACCAAACTGCGCAGTGCTGGAGCGGGAGCCGCCAACACAAACACCACAAACCCGTGACGTGTGTGGATGTTGTTTATTTAAATAAACTCAACGTAATGTCGATGGTGCGCGGTCCTCCGATGGCTGCTCGGTTGCGTTTCGCCCACTTTAAAATTGATTTTAAGTATGTTCCAGGCTGTATTTGCCGCTGACATTCTTCAGATGATGTATGCGCGTTCTCACCAATCTACCTCCGAAGTTATCTCGCCTTCAAAATTTCTGTCAGTTCCCTTTAAGAAACGATTCCGCAGCTTACAACCTCGAAGGTTACGTCTCTAAGTATGCAAAAAAGTCTATAAGGACTACAGTGGCGTTTCAGGAGCTTTTCTAAGAGTCGTCGACGTTGAACCGGAGCCCATACCGAGAATCGTTGGAGGGCTGCCAGTGCTGACTACGTCATGATTGGAGGGACGCCCCGTTTGCAAAAACAAGGCCTAAGCATTGAATCCTGTCTCGCGCCTGTTGTTAGTGATTTAGTTCTAGTTTATTTCGGTCGTCTAATTCAGACCTTACTAACGGACAAAGATCTCCAGAACGTTTTCCGCTTCATTGAAGATTTTTTAGTTTTTTTGATCTGCGACGGATAGGCCACTGACTGCGAAAGCATAAAGGTGTTGAATATCTTTCACGATGCATTGTGCCCCCTTGTCCTAGCACGCAAACTCCCCGTCAATGACCAAATCAGATTTTTAGACATTCGGTCGCTGTTTAAAGATGTTTTTATCTGTTGTAGCTATGATCATGGAGACAATTAACCACTTCTTCCTTGCAAATCGGCGCACTTAAAGCTCGTTAAACGAGCAAAAGTTTTGATGTGCTTCAATTACGGTGTCGGCAAATTTTGTCCATGCTGTATCGCGGATGCGTTCAGCCGACAACGCAAAAGATTATTGAGTGCCAGATACCCTCAGCACCTCCTGGTGTGAGTCCCAGAGAGCCTTTTGGTAAGCATAAGCAGCAAGTCGCAATCGCGTAAGGTCCGCGCAGAGCGTAGGCAGAGGGTAGCAGTGATACCCAGCGGACACACGATATCACACAACCTGAAAACGTGGCCCATAGGTATGACGAAGATGTTCTGTCCTTTTCCCCCCACAAGCTTTCTGAGCTCTGCAAAATGACCGCGCCGGATGCAACACAGCAAAGGTGCTGCGGCACAAGAATTCGGCGACCTAAATGGGAGACGCGTCACCGATTAGCGTCAACTGCAATATTTTATAAAAACCACAAAATGCATACACTAAGCAAAACTGAAAGAAAGAGAACCCGATAGGATGTGACTTAAACCCGACACGAGCAAAGCGATGTCTTCAGTGACATTGATAAATTCAACCTAATATTACAAAAACGCGTGACAACTGTATGAGTTCGTCCTCGCAATGAGTGTGATATTTGAAGTTTATAATATTGCCGCGAACCATGTACGGGTTTGTTTATTTATTGTTTGTTTTTAATGCCTGGCCGCGCCCGGCTCTGTTTTCTGTGTCCCATGCGAAGCGCGTGTTCCATTCTTTATTTTTATGCCGCACGGGCTATCTCATTCAGATAAGCAGAGTGTTTCGCCCTAACGCCGCTAGCCCAGAATAATCTTCTGTGATCTACAATGTTCTGAATGCGAATCGACGGTTCCAGAAACTCTCGCGCCGAAAGATAAAAGGCTGCACAGCAGACGCCGCGGCATTCGATTCCGCGACGCTCGCCGACGCAAGTCACTTTGTTCACCGCTGCTTCGCCGCCTCTGCATTCTTTTGAGTTGTTAGGGGAGCACAAGTTCGCTCCAATAAACTTGTTTCTCCTTCAAGACAACTGCGTCGTCCTTGGCTTCGTGACAATATCAACGTCACATAAAATGCGACTGTATGGGGCGATACGATACAACATGACTCAGAACTTGTGTGTGGGTTATTATTTCGGTTCTACATGTATATATTTCTGTTTTTCATAAAAAACGCACTTGATAGCAGCGTGGTGTCCTTTATTATTCCTGCTTCTAAGTTTTCGCCGTTTTTTGTGCGTTTTGTTGGCTAGGCTTCTGTTGGATCCCGGTTTCTCCACTTATTTGAACAATACCACTATTGGGAACAAGGTTATCGTAACGCAAGCTATTTAAATATAATTCTAAAAGTAACCTGGGGCGGTACTTTCATGCCCGAATGATTACAATTAGTCTCCAGAAAGTAAATGTCAATTCGGCTTCAGGTGTCGACAGTGTCACAGATTCAATATTTTATTTCTTCGTTCGTTATACGTAACTTTTTTTGACGGTAGCTCACAAATGGGTCGCCAACGATTGCATGAACTACGTACAATGCCTCTGGCAACGTCTTGATTTAATAATGTGGCGGTCGGGTTTGGGTACAAACGAGAACACCATGCACGACGCTCTCCACACGGTACATTTTATATTACACAAAAAAGGCGCGCCAATTTTGAGTAGTTATGAATTGCAAGAACCTTATTCAAGCAGAGGCGATTGTGTCCACGCTTATTAAGCCAGCACAGATGGTTACCACCAAACCTTACACACACGCATATAAATGCCAATTCCTCGTCCCACGGCAACTCAGATGCAAACGTCTACTCATGGGCACTCTGGTCAAGAAATTGAAGTACAAAAATGGCATTGTGCGTAAACTATCTGAATTGTAACGCCGCCATGCAGTCCAGATGCCTGGAAATCAAGCGAACCATTCCCCTCCTCCCCCCCCCCCCCCCCCGGGTTCGCTTCGCGGACCTGAGCACAAAACTGCGGAATACATCCTCAAGAACCGGTGAACTTTCAATCCAATGCAACCGCATCGCGCTGTAGAAACAAGCTATCTTCCCACCCAGTACATGGACAGTACTTTCATACACGACTCTACCGGAATGCCACAAAAGTTCCTAAATTGAATTATATTGTTCTCCTGAAGAATCCACAATTTCACAACTGCATAAATTTCAACTGGCAAAGCCCTCACCCTCGCGACTGGTATATGTTGCGGGAAAACACATTGGTTAAATATATCTGTTAGGATCGGTAGTAATAAATCGGACACAAACTTTCCTGGTTTTACTTTAATTACAACACCGATCCCAGGGTCCCCTGTTTTTCAACTCCGGAAAATGTAATTTCCCTAATTGTCGGCTGCCGGGCACAGAAAAAATGTCTCAGCAGTCATGAGTTCGAAATTATTCAAAGCATTGCTACTAGTACCTCCTTTTACTAAATTAACAAAATATTCAATAAAATAGTTGGCAAGAAGGCTACCTGTCAGCTGGTTTCCATCTTGATTAACCTTAATGAATGCATTGGAATTCGGGATACCTTTTAAAAGGCGCTCAGTTTTTTTCGTGTAAGGTGTTCAGTTTTTTGCATTTTTGAAGTATCGTTAAAGTACTCGCAGAAGGCATTGTTTCTTGCCGTTTTAAGTTCTTTTGCGAATTTGTTACTTAAAGACTTGTACACTTGAAACTTTAAGGGATCGCGAGAGTTAATGAACTTTTTATACAGTTTAGCTCTCGTTTTTATTTTATTAGACAACTCAGGAGTGACCCAGATTTGCAGGTCTTGCCTCTTTGCCTAAGGGTTTTATTTGGAAAACAGTCCTTGCAAAGCGCTAAAAGTATACTAATCAATTAATTGCAGGCGCATCGCGTGTCCGCCATATTAAACATATGTTGCCAGGGGCAAGTACGGAGCTTCTCTGGAAAAGCGAACAGAGTAGTATTGTTTACTGGTTGATACAATGTTGGTTGCACAGCCTGTTTCTTTTTTAAACTGGTGTTATAAAGGCATATGTAGATGCCACTTGATCAGTTACGTCGCTGACAATTACCCCTGGTTTTTGTTTTGTTCTTTTCACATTTGTAACGAACAAGTCAACTTCGGTAACGGTTGTGCCGGGTACACGTGTAGGGACAGCAACTACGTTTCTGCATCCAAGCAGCAGTTTTAGTTTTTCGAACTCATTTTTATTTGAGTAGCAGCGATCATATTGATATTGAAATCAACTCCTAAAACAATATCAGTTCATTTCATTTGCAGAAGCCAGCAAGGATTCAAGAAAAATGTAAAACTTGCGCCTGTTGGAATCAGGAACCCGGAAATCAGGAAAGACAATTTGATTTGATAGTAGGGTTAGGACTTCATAGTATTGATTTTCACATGTGTATTTCGGTAGTATTTCGCACGAGATATGTTCCGGAACCATCGGTGGTACAGCCTCCCCCGAGGCCACTTCTTGTGTTCCGAATAAAATTGTCATGCCTTGGCAAACTAAACGCATTGGTACTGTCAACGTACCAAGTTTCAGTAAACAAAATTATATCAAATACTTCTTAAAATAATTGAAGAGACGTTCACGATCGCGGCCCTATTTTAGCCCGGTCGGGTGTTCAAGGGAAAAGAAGTTACGAATGTGCAGTTCTTTCAACAAGCATGTTGCAAATCCCTTGGCAGTATGTATTCATTGTCCATCTTACTGGAAGTGACTGCCATAGACGCATGGGCAGCGTATTAGTCTGCGGAATATAGAACCCGTTCCTTGCGTGCCATACAATCCTCATCACCGTCAATGCGTTTCACGAGTATTGTTGCCGTTCCTGCGCAGCCATATCAGTAAGCATTGTTAGGTGCCCAGGCCTTTGCCACTGCAAAGAAATACCCGGCTTCTCTTTCTAAAATGTAGAACTAAAATTAAGAATTGAAATGAAGTTTTCAAAAATGAAGCACTTAGATTTTTATTGGTTCAGTTCAGTCTCTTTGTACAGAAACGAGTCTGTCACATTCTGATTGGAAAAGAGAATAATAACGCCCCGGATGTTATCCCTACTTGCCGGTAGCCTGTACACAGAGACAATGTCACATACAGTAAGTTGATTTTTGTTGCAACTTTGTTTACTTTCGCCAACAAGTCCTCGTTCTTTGCAACAGGAATTCCGTGAAATTCCAGATTTAAGTTCATAATTTGCCATTTCAAGTAATGAATGTCTTGCAAAATCCGCTCAGCCTCGCATGCCTGTACTCTTTTTTGAATTCCTGTCACCGTATTTTTTATTGCAGCGATTTCTTTACCGTGCCGGCTCAGCTGTTCCAGAATTTTGTCATGTTTGTCTGACACCGGTTCAACACAATGCTCGATTTTTTGTATTGTGGATTGGAAGTTATAAGGCCGACAAGCTTCAATTGCATGGTCGCAAACGAGGCAGAAAATTCTACGTCCCCTACTTTTTTTATCACCTTTAAAGTTCACGAGTATGCATGGAGGGCAGCGCCATTCTTTACGACATGACTGTCTCTGGGATATGAATGTTTTTTTTTTTTGAAAATGACGTTGCAGCTGCCGGAGCAACAACCCCTCTACTTCAAGCTCAGAAATTTGGCGCACGCTTTACCGAATCACGGGCATTCATCCGCCTCTCCGGACGACGTGGTCGCAGAAAATTATACAAAAAACCCAGATCATCCCTCATCTAAAAAAACCGAACAGGTGCAGCAGTAAAGACAGCGTCAGCAGTAGCGGCTTAGTAAAATGTAAAGGCCAACATAAACAGATCTTCCAAAACTATTCCTGTATACAGGGCAGTGTCGTTGTTGAGTTCACGCCGATGTGCTGCTGCTGCCTCCTGGTTCGGCGAGGGCGAAGCTTGAATTTTTGCGTTTTTAAAGCCAAGCTTTACTACTTTCGTCCTGCGGTTCCGCGGAGGATGCGCAAGTTAACCTTTTGACCGGAGACACATCCCCGGTGACACACCCCTCGAAGCGCATCCCGTGATTCGCCGGACCCGCTTTCGGCGCTGCGCACAAGGCCTCGTTTTCAGTCGATCTGCACGTATGAGTGGCGGCCGTCACCCGGGCAGCAGCCGATCAGCTGATATACCGCCGCCCCCCCCCCCCCCCCGCAGCCTCCCACGCATGCGCCGCTGGGTCGTCTCGGCCTGCGTGACTCGTGTCGCGCCCGACTAAAAGCAACGGCGCGTTTCCCGTGAATGAACGCCGCGTTCGCGGGCCTCTTTCTGTGAGCGTTGCACGTGACCGAAGGGCTTTGAGCCGTGGTCGGCAATACAGCTACATCAGAGGTTAACCAAGCGAAACCAAGACTCAACCAGACAAAGCCAAGCTTTTGATTTGCATATCTAAGGTTAGCCGAGCTAAGCCGCAGCCATTTTTGGGGCGGTTGCAGAGTGATAGGCACTGCCGTTGTCGATGTATGGCTGTTGCTGTTGGCAAAGTATACGTAGAGGAACGTTCGCGCAGAAAGGGCCCGATGGCCTTTCGAAGAAATTCGTCGATGGTCAGCGTGCCTCCATTCTGAAAGTTTGGCGCCTTCATTCATGCCTGCAACAGACTGCAGACTGAAGAACAGATTCAGGTGCATGGAAGTATTCAAGTTCTTTGAGGTGTACGCGCCTCCTTTTAACGATATTGCGGCTCAAACGCGCTTTCTGCTATATGGAGTAAATGTGAGGCTCTTGTATAGCAAAAGCAGCGGTGAATTCCGACTATTAAGACCAAGCTCCCTTACTCAGCAGCACGCAATTTAGATTGTGAAAGCGGCACTGCACGTAAGATGGTCGAAATAGTACTGCTAAGTATACTGGTGGGCGTTTAATCGCGTATGCAAAAGACGCCTGTTTCTTTTTCCTACATGGTATCGGAGTCAAAACGTTTACCTGTTCCCCAAACACTGGCGAACTGTCGTTTGGCGGTCTCTATCCAACTGCCCTGCCTTTCAAGCTCACTGTTATCATCAAAAAAGCGAGCAGCTATCAAGGTGATTACCAAAAAAACCCGCCCAAGTTCCAGCCGTTCTCACTGAAAAGAGTGAATTAGGAGGTGGGTAGCCAGCAACTAATCGGCACGTTTGATTTTTTCAGCGATCTTTATATGCGGTTCAATAAAACGGGACGTGCCCTGGTCATCGGCGGCGTAACAGCGAGACAGTTTTATGCTTCATTACTAGAGACCGGAACTTTAGGCATGAAAAATTACACTTTTGGGCGCCTATAATAGACACTGAAAAGTGCAATTTCGGCATTTATAGGCACCCAATACTGTTGTTTAGGGCACATATGGGCTCAATTCGTATTAACTTCAGCAGCACATTTTACAACTAATTGATGGCTTGCAGTAAAAACAGCAAACAGTTTAAGTTTTGTACAGTGGGGAAAGTAATTTTATTTTCTTTCGTGAAAATCAGCCACACAAGAGTGGCTATTTTAACAGATTTATGCTAAATGCAGGGTGACCTGACGATGAAAGAAAAGCTTAAAAGCAATGCCAAGTCCCACCCATTTCAATTATTTACGGCCTGAAGTTGTGCTTCATTTCGGTCGATTATTGTTTGCGAAAAACAACACTCAACGTTTACTGTAGTTAGAGGAGCGTGCTTGTTCTTCCGGACGGTTCATGATTCCATCTGGAATATGATTATGTTTGGTGCTCAGAACCTTCGGCAGTTCTTTTAGCCCACGGAATCCAGGAATTTTATGTCAGACGGAATGGCAGATTGTCAAACAGGAATAGCTCTATCGGAAACCGGTGCTTTGGGGATTGTGGCGGGCAAGTCCTCCACCTTCTAAATGAGCTCAGCATTCTTAGTCTGAGTGGCGCAAAAGCTCTCAGCTGCGGAAATGCGTTTTGCTAAGAGTGTGAAATAAGCACACAAATGTGTTAAGCCGCGTTCAAGTGAAGTGTGGTGTAAACAATTTCGGCTGCGAGGCTTTTGTCGACTTCAAAGCTCTTAACATCAGTCGCGAGTGTATTTTAGTGCAATTACGCCCTTAGCCGAATTTTTAAGTCATAGCAACGGGCTGAGGTGGAAGAGGCACAATCGGTAACTGGTGCTTGAAGACACAACTGCAATCCGAAGAATGATCTTTTAACTGCAAGTATTTATTCGTTGACAGACGAGAACGACCTGCTCAGCTCTTTAAAGCACCATCGAATCCCATAGATTAATCGGTGCCGTGGTTTTTACTGCGTTAGCAATGGAGGTTGCACATAGGCAAAAGTTTTCGCCGTTGGTCCGCGGACACAGCGCGTCAGAAGGCCATACAACAAAGCAGCTCGTGTGGATAAGGGTGACGTCGGAGAAGGGTTGGCTGCGGTTTGCTGCGTACGGACCTCTGGCATCTCGGCCTATGTGACGAGATCTAGGTGGCGGTGGCTTGTGCACGGCTTGCGTTACTGGGGTCGTTTGGCAAGGCTCACGGATTTTTTTGCCAGTGGGGTGCTACAAACACTTTGTTGCGGGTTCCCGAAGCGAGAACAATCCGTGCAGACCAGCGACTCGAACAACAAAAAAGCACATATAAAACAAAAAAGGCATATTTAGGGAATAAAAAGCCCATATAGGCAGGTATAGTCAAAATAGGCTCTAAACAGCCCATACAGTCAAAATAGGCATTATATGCACAACAAAATACTGCTTAAAATGCTCCCTTTCCCTTAGTTCATGCTTATATGCTAAATGGGCTTGATACGGACTCAAGGAAAAAATAGGCATTTTGCCCAAAGTTCCGGTCTCTATTCATTACCGCTTCACAGCCAAGGAGGATCCGCTTTCTGCTTCTCCCCCGAAGCTCCGCGAGTTCACGAAGTTAACAAGGGGAGACAGGTTAAGTTTGTCATTTAAACATGATACAAATGGATTTATATCCGGACTTTCCGCAACTGCCCTGTACGCGTGCCCTCTTGGGCGGAACGTTTGTGCGCGACGACGTTGTGCGGGAGAAATCCGAGGTGGGCGTGTACAAGGACCCAATGCTGCAGCCGGGGCAGCATTGGGTGTTGTTTTTTGTCTCCCCTGAAAGCGTCGTCGCCTATTTCGATTGCTTCCGAAGTGTGCCACTGCTTGCCGAGATGTGCGACTTTATCGGCGCAGCGGAGCATTTTGTCTTCAATAACGCACGTCTGCAGGCCAAGTATTCAAAAACCTGCGGACTGTATTGCCTTTACGTGGCACCTCGACTATCGTGCGGTCAATAGCTCAGTGACATAATGAAAAAGTTTTCCTCTTTACACCTGGTGGCCAACGATCCTTTAATCCTCTTGATGGCGAGGAAGAAGTATCCTGTGCGCCGCTACATGATTTGTACTCCCAATAAAGCAAAGTGAAATGGATGTCTTGCGTTTGGACTTAAAGAAACACAGCATCAACTTGTGGAAATATGTATTTTTCTCGTAGATTCTTCAGACTATGTACAAATCACTCTACAGGCAAACACTGCCCAGCAAACCACTGACATCTCCTAGACGTCCCACAAAAATCTAAATGTCTATGTGCCAGCAAAATATCTAGTGGACATCCCAGGTACGTACAAGTTTTGATCAAAAATTTGGGATGTTAGGAATACGTTGCTGGTGCTTCCATTTTGGATGATCTTTAGATATATTTACCAACGTACCTAAGATGTTTCTCGTACAGCACGAACGTACCGATCAATAACCTATTTTAGACGTCTAATTAATTGTGACAACGCATACATTTCTAATACTAACTGCATGTCGCTGACCTGTCCTAACATTAAATGAGTGAGTTCACTTAGCCATGAGCACAACCTCTGCATTGAAGCATATAAGTGCAGGCAGTTTCGAATCAAACTCAAATCCTCTTCAATTTCTGGAAAAGTTTTGAGGACTATACATGTACTTTCAACAAAAGCACGTAAGCGTAATGTAATACCTGGCTGCTGCCCCAGCATAATTAAGCACAATATACTTGCCTTATTCCAAAAGTGTGGATGGCACAAACCTTTGCAAATATACAAATGAGTAAAAATGAACCAAAGTTGCATGGAAAATATCAGAAGGCATTACTTATAGTCCACAAATATGGTTTTAATTTCATAAACCCTATGCCACATCTCAACAAGTTAACGGAGCGCATGGTCTCAATGAAAAAACCCTCCAATGCAAACTCACGTTGTCGCCTATTAAAGCAGTGATGAAAATTACTTAGGTTAAGTATATTACAATTATTTCATGCATTAACTGTGTGCACTATAGGCTACAACACCACATTGTATTGCATCTACAGTACCGCAGCTGTAGACAAAAAGTATGTTCAAAACAATTTTGGTTAATTGTGAGAGGGAGCAAAGCGAAACTGCTTAGAATTTTATGTGCCATTAAAATGCTTATTACAAAAGTCCGAAATCAACAATATTCAACAGTGGGAGCTGTTCTGTGCTTCTACATATTGGTGCATTGGCATGTCACAGTGCCAGGAAATCACCGCAGACTCAAGTTGTTGGCTTACATTAACTGCACTTTGTGAATTAGGCGTTTACTATATGGTGATCAGGTTAGAGTTGTTAATAGGACTCAAATCAAGCTAATTTCTATGAGAATTAAAGCACTTTCATGCTGAGATAATGCATTTTACATTCTGGGCTTAAAGGGTCAAACAAAGTTGGTAACTGCTCCTTCGACCTGCGGGTAACGTCACCCACAACAGCAGGAGTGCTACCAAAAGAAATCACATGAGCACTGATATATTTGTTAAATCTCTCGTAGTTTATTTCACTCTCAATTTCTTGGAGTGCCTAAGTGTAATATTGATGGGGCATTCAGTTGGTCACTTCTGAGAGCTCCGGAAAGTTGAAGCCCATTCCCATTATGAAAGTTGGTGCATATCCCTCAGTATATGAGCACTTTACGCAGAGTACACATGACCCAATGAGTTTGAAGTGAGAGCACACCAAGATATATTGCTGCAGTGTGCTGAAATAAGCTGAGCTATTACAGTGGCCGCGCTGACTGTGCCACACCACTATTGTTACCTACTGCTCTAAAATTGGCCCGGCATATATGGTTGGGTGCAATGACCCCCCACTTGAATTGCGGGAACTTGCACGTTGACTAAGAACCTAAGAACTGGAGCAACTAACCAAATGCCCTTAAGTGGTTTTAGGTTTGTGATTAGTCTTCTGCAGACTTCAGGGCGTTTTTCTTTCTTGGTACTCGCCGAGTTACACCTTTTTTCCTGAAAATGACGAGAAAAACAAGCATAATTTTTATGGAAGCACACTCTCAGGTTCCTTTCGATGCATGTTTTTTTTCACCGTGTTCATATGATTTGGCTTCTCGAAGACTTTAAATTAAGGTTTGGCTTCTCCAAGGATCTTAATTAAGGTCTGATATGTCTTGGCAACATCAAATTGAATCATTGACCAAATCTCTGTCATCAACTGTGGGTGCTTTACCACGGTGTTGTCATTTTATGCCTGAGAAAGCAAAGCTAGAGATTTATCGCACATTATTTGTGTCACACTTGAATTATTGCAGTCTGGTCTGGGTACAAGTACACTAGAAATATGCATACAATTTATCAGCCACAGAAAGAGCAGATCGTTGCATCGCAAACCTACCGAACTTGCACACAACACAAGGATTCTTTCTTAAATATAGAATTATAGTAATTAATAGTGCGACAAACTTGTGCGATTTTTGACTGTGTCATTCTTGGTTATTTAATCACAAACTACAGCATTTTATCAGAACATTTTCGCAACTAACAGTACAACACACTGACTCTCACACCCACAGCTCTGACAAGTGGCTATTCCTCACCACCGGGCTAACTACAATTTTTAATTACTAGCATACCGTTTGCCTTTCCACTCAACATGTTGGAAGACGGGAAAAGAAACATCAATGCACTCTCTCCGCGTCAAGTGCACGAATACTTTTTAAACCATTGACAGAAATGTTCCGGAATGTCAGTGTGGTTTATGTTTGTTTTTATGCGTGAGTTTGCCAAAATGTCGTTTCTTGTTTGTCAAAAGAGTTGCTATATAAACTTCGAATATCACTATTACAAGGTCATATACTGTTGTATGAAGAAGTCTTTTATAAAGAAACAATGGTGTGCCTATTTGTGTTTACATACGCTTTAGAATCTCCAGTCTGTATTTTAGGAATTTACCCCTTGCGGTGTATTTGTGAAGCCCTGCTGCTTTGTACGGGCCCCCAGGTTCCCCTCAGTGGTTACTGAGCCGCTTTTTGTCTGGGTGGCCCCCAACACACCCGCTGGAAGTTTAATTCTGATATGAAAGATGTGAACTAGTATATGCGACTTTGTGGAAAAATTAGGTGCATGGGACTCAAATGAGCCTTTTGAAGAATAACCATTTTGAGACACAAGTGGAGCCTTATTTCTCACGAAATAAATGATGACAACGCAATTTTTTATGCCTTTTTGGCCTTTCTGTTTCTTGTGTACCTGTTTTATGCAATTTGACACATCATTTATGTATCTTTCTGTTTTAAAGGAGCCATGAAGAGAAAATGCAAGTTGGTTTTATTCGAAAGATTTTATGTTTTATAGTGCCCCCAGCGCTTGTCCGGATACAAACGATGCTTTATTCACTGAGAAATTAAACAATTTAAGTTAAAATTTTGATTTTCCCGCTACATCGTTTGTCTTCGGGGTCTGCAATGACATCACAGGAACCGACCGCTCTACAGCCTACAGTCCCTTCATTCACGCATCCGCCGTACAGGGTAGAGACACGTATACGCTGGCGCCGCCATTTTGGGTTGCTCGCTCGCCGCCGAAGCAAGTCATTGTGTCAAAAACGCGCTAAAATTATCGCCGCAATGCGGTTTACTCAAGACGTTTGAATCATATTGTCTGTTTCGCGTTGCTAGGTCTCGTGGGAAACGAAAAGAATAACGCGTTGAGCCCGTTGGCCCAATTGTGGCGGCACGGGACCGTTCAAAGGTTGTCTCCACCCTGTACAGCGGTGTTGGTTTGACCCGCGTTTCTTTACGTTACCCGAACCTAGATGGCGCCACCATACCGTGGCAAGCGTTTGGTTGTTTTGCCGCATTTAAACTTGGCTTGTTTTTGTTCTGGGAGAACATATATTCATTCTCTGTAACAGTGCTCGCTCGACAATTGGGGTCACGTAAAACACCGTTGCTTGCGTGAATCGGCCAGTTTCGTCTGAGACAACCCCAAGCCCCGTAGTGCTGTGCAGCTAAACCAAGCATGCTGTGCGCAGTACGAACAGCAGAACTCATCAGTACTTCTATGTTTACATGTGCTTTCGTAACTTCCACTGTTTGTCCTATCATTCATATTGATTAGTAAAGAATTTAAGCGCAAATCGCTCGTTCGTCTAGTTGTAAGCTCTACCTAATTTGCGTCTGCTTCTGCCAGCCTCGCCAATCGCAGAGCTTAGCTCATGTGACATCATAGGTTCTGTTGCGGGAAATGAGCTGGTGGGTCGCCATGATCATTCCCGTTTTCCTAATTATGTAGCTTATTTGAGCGAAGTTTACGTTAAAAGTGTGTCAGTATGATTCTAACAAGACAATCTTTTGAATGAAGCAAACTTGTGTTTTCTCTTCACGGCTCCTTTAACACAGTTAAGTAAATAACGTTTCCTCCAGTGTACAGAAGCCAAAATCTATCTTTTTGTGCTACCATTCAGTAACGTGCAGCCTTGGCGATTGCACGGGGCAATGAAAAATGTTCAGTGGTAGTCTATGCAGGCAATACCAGTCACTAAATTTGTCAAAATCTCTACAGCACAGCACCCAAAACTCCTCATCAACTTTCCCACTTGGAAAAAAATATACAATAGCAAGGTTCCATGCAGGAAAAACCGTTCATCTGAAGAGAGTTACACAGGTAACCACTCAACTACCACAGTCTGCTTATAATGCCCTAAGGCTCTGACTAGGCAGTGAGGAGCCTGTTTTGTGACTGCCAGGAACTGACTGAAGTTTGAGAGCAGTCTGCAGTTTTTAAAGATTCTCCCACTAGTAATGATGACCAGCCTGCTCCCAAAGATTGCATCGCTTGCCTCTATGACAGACATTATAGAAAATGTATTGTCGCGACTGCAAAGGAATGAGGAGGGACACATCCAAACGCTACAGCACCATAAACCCTAACTGGGGTCCCCGTTTATTCTTCACTTGTGGCCTGACATGCAGTAGAAGCGGGTGGCCAGCACTCATCAGTGGCGGATCAGCCCAACAGAATCACCACAGCATTGTCTGTGGATTACGTCAATGTGGATGCGAGTGCAGTGGAGGAGAGTGGTGTACTAACGATTAAGGTCATCATTCCTCAAGTAAGAAGTGCGAAGCAAGTCACTCTCAGTGATGACAAGGAAGTGCAGAATGAAGTGCCAGTGTCGGCTGCCCGCTCGGAAGTAAGGACCGAATTGAATATTGCTTGTTCTCTTATAAACCTTTTAAACGAGGTGAACAGAATGTCTTCTAATGCTCCTGCTTTTTAAAGCAAAAGGACCTACAGGAGCAACAATCAGAAAATAGTGCATCAGCTGTCACTGCACAGACAACCAATTTACTGCTAGCTTGTTCCAGAACAACAGCTGTCATAAGATGGCATTTTGACACTCCAGATATATTAATGTTCTACATTTTACTTCACGATCAGGAAAGAAAAACATATAGCTTGTATGGAGACCAGACAAAAGATGAAAGCAAATACAACGTGGGAAAGGCACTTTCGAGTTTCATTCTGCAACTGCCATGCTCACCTGAAATCAATGTACCAAATGTGTGTACTAAAGCCTGTGCATTCGGTGTAACGACAGCTGTTAATGCACCCTGTTGACACTATTACCCAAAATACATGGCAGCATCACAGCTCCTCAAAAGGTAATTTTCCATGTAGCAAAGTAAAATAGAGGCACAGCAATCTGCGAGGGCCACAATTTTATATTGGCAGAGAAGGGTTCACTGTTTATATATCACTGCACTGTTAACAGTTTCCTGACATGATTATTTTGCCCATTCATTTGAAATACAAAAATCGACAAATCACCGAACACCAACTGCATCCACAGGAGGCATATAACTACAGAGTCAACCTTGCAACACTTTTTAAAACCGCACAACAGTCAGCACTCATTTTCTTACTCGCCGTTGTCACTGTAAGTGCACCGATTCAAAATGACGACCACACAGCACAACGCTGAGTGTGCCGCAACAGTGCACGCCGCAGTAACAATTATGCACTTTGGCCGCTGTAACTGCTGACATGCAATTGGGCCGCCAAAGTGGCGGAGCATGATTACGAGGCTCTTAGGCACACCCCTACTATTATAATCACGCCGTGCTAGTTGTGATAAACATGTGGCTGCATTCTACATGAATTAAACGATACTGCTATTACTGCAGACGGAACCTTCCTTGTCACTCGATCTTCGTGGCAGAAAATGCTGCTTGCTAAGTTCAGTTGTTTTCAACAGGTGTAACTGGAGCAAAGCAGTTAAATGTAGTACCTGGTAAGGGCCAGAGTAGAGGACGCAAGACGAAAAAGAAAAAAAGGGAAACCCGCAGTGGTGGCCTTTCGTTCTGTCGCCTACTCAATCAGCAACACAAACGTTTATTTTTGGTAGTGCCTAGCGCATTTCCTCCCAGACCGAACGCTAAAACACTGCCACCCAGAAAATGCAGCACGGGCGGAACCTATACACCAAGTCCTAGAAATGCAGATGACGTCTAATCAGCTGGTCTCCCTCTTCCCTGGACGGCCCTTTACACACTTCACGTCGATTCGTCTTTAATTTTGATGTATATTTTCCTCACAGTTGTGCGAGTGAAGCAATACACGCCGCAAATGTTGCCTGTAAACGACACCCAAATAAACTTACCCACCTGGAAAATGATGACCGCCCATTGCAGCGACTCGGTGGCAGATGCCTCGACTACTTCAGAGGACTTTTTCAAGCGCACACTTCTGCTACAACTTGGCCGGACCACTGGTAAGCATCACACCGCCAGCACGCACCACAAAACCGCGTTTTGAACACTACATAGCAGGCGTCTTCGGGCGTCATTTTTGTGCATTTGACGTCAACTTCGGCAAACATGAACTATTGGGCGGCCCCAGTAACGAGGCGCACGCACGCAAATATAATAAGGATTAGCTGCAGTAGTTAGCAGCAAATATTAACTCCTAATGAACTGTCACACTAGAGGCACTACCACAAAGAAAGAAATCCTACCGCTATCGACGACCATTCTTCCCATTCTTCCGCGTCCACCATGGAGGAAAGAAAAGTTTTTTCTTCCTCCATGGCGTCCACGGCCAGCATGGCCGGCTACGCGGCTACGGCTCCTCAAAAAGAAGCCACCAGCTGCCATTGTAACAAAACTAATAAAATAAATGTATGGCTTTGATTTTGTCAAAATTTATTATTGCGGTTTATTTCAAGCAATTATACAGTTGAAATAACTATAGTTATGTATTAAGAACTTAATGTTTAGTTCCAGCTGGTACTAGCCCTCGTTGCTATGCAACTCTGGTTGCTATGCAGCTTAGTGTTATGACACATTCAAAACAATGTGGAAAATTGTGTCCAGAAAGGCAAAAATTTATCATTTAACAATTTGTCGAAACAAAAACGCGTAATATAAAGCTATCGACAGTTCTACACTTTGCTGTAACCAGTTGGCAACATTGGCTTGCTTTTTTTTGTTCGTTGTTGTACTGGTTGTACCGTTCATCTATGGTACCGTTATCCCAAGATTTCGAAACTATCATATTATCTTAATAATCCAGTCCCGTGGGCCGTGAGGGCTGGGAAAGTTCGGAGAAGGAAACGTACGGCTTTCATTCTGTTCCCGTGCTCTGTGGGATGGACGCCGCCGCCCGTGAGCCCTGGGAAGGACTACCGTTCAAGAAAGTACGTGCGTATTGTGTCGTTGTGTGGTATTAGTTCTTTGTTGATCTGTGTCTGGCTTAGGCGAGGTGATAAGAAACGAGTGTGCACATTTCTTGGTATTTTGAAGTCCACAGCAGTGCCTTTTTGTCAGTGTCAGTTGTGCCGTTATTTTTGAAATACGTTTTTGAATTTTCCCAGAGTGCATTTTTCTGTGTAATTGGTTTTCGTTCTCTGAAGGCGGCATCCCGTCATATGACAGCAATTATGCGCTCACGTTTGACTTAGCATCGTAGACGTCACAAGTTTTCAGCTCGAAAGACCAGTACGCGAAAAATTTCGCGCTCTGACATAAACGCACTTTTTAATTAATTCGTTGTCAGGCGTACAGCGATCGGAGGAGCACGCATGCCGCCCTACTGGTGTCCTTAATAACCGCCTTGTATTTTTGTCTAAATGTAGCCTTTCTACATCTGCCATTGCATGGCGTTTTGAAGACTAGTGTGTTCGTGGCATGGATTAGAAGTGGGCAGTTGCCTGTGCTCGTTTCTGAAATGCCCATCAGTGTTCTCATTCTGTAATTTCTACAATTTTTTTAGCCATTTAGCTGGCATATCAGCGGTGCCGCGCACGTTTGCGGTAGATTTCAAAACATGCCGAAGGTTACTTCAAAGCCACGTTCGCAAAAAGGCACTCCGCGAAGTTCACGACCATATTCATAATCATGTAATTGCCCCTGTGGTCCCCTGGTATTTCTTAGGGGGCCATTAAAACAGTTTCCTACTAGTTATGTGCCAGAGATCATTGCCACCAAAGTCCTAGCCTGTGCAGTACAGTGTCTGGATCCTTTGTGCAGACTACAGTACTGGGGGACACCTTTCTGTGCCAATGGAAAGGTGGCTACAGAGGAGAGCAAACTTCTTTGTGTTACTGCGCCAATGTATTGACTGATAAATTGGTTTTGAGTTCAGTTCTGGCGTGACAGATATGCATTTGCTACAGATCATTTCCTTGTGTGAGATCCGTAGTTGAATGCACTGAACCACGCTCACTGATGCAGGCATATTGGCATCTCCTTCCCTACACCCTATTTGTTTCTCAATACAAGCCAATGCTTTTACTGGAGAACTTGGAGCAACTTAATCATTTACTGTACGGATGGTAGCATCCAGCTCTGTACCATCAATGAATTAACTTGAATTATATGTAGTTTCGAAGGCATCCTCTGATATGTTAACTCTTCTGGGGCTGAAACTGGGCAGTACCACAGACATGCAACGTGCTTGAATAGTACAGGCATGGTATAACGAAAGAGCAGCACGCACCCACTATGGCACGAGTAAAATCTCATTGGATTGTTGTTGAGTGCGTTGAAGGTGAAACTGTCATACCGCTGCACTCTTGTCATTACACAACTTCAAGTGGTCTTCCAGTTGCCAAACGAAGCCGTTTTACCATTTCAAGACCTTCGTCTTGAGACATGCGACCGTTGGCTCACTTACGCCAGCTTATGCCAGGCTCATTCGGCTAACCGAATGAAATGGGGAAATGATGGAGAGTCCCAGTTGCGTCAGTGTCACTTGGGCCCACATTTTGCAGGCCACTCGCTTCGTTTGTTTTGACAGCTTTTTGTTCTCAAGTAAATTTAGTGGGGTGAAGAAAGTTTCGACCCTGCTGTATCGGGAAGAAGCTGCTGTCAAAAAGAACACCGTGTTTTTTTTTCTCCTGACCAGAACCTATGCGATGCCAGTGGCAAACACGGCAAACAAGAAGCCCAAAATCTACATTTAATGCTCTGTTTTACAAACTCGACTAATCACTTTATTGGCAATATCTATTGAAGGCTAAAAAATAAGCACTGTTTTTAAATTGCTTAGATTATGCCCACCAAAATATTTTGTGGACTGCGTCCAGCTGCGCAGCAAAACAGTGTCGTTCGGCTCTGTAGTTGTTACTGCATTGCACAGAAATTTGTGCACGAGTTGAGGGTTATAAAGCCCTGCTCCCTCAGGCAGGAGCAGTTGAGCTAGTTCTGTGCAGCTTGCTTCGTTTCTGCCTGTGAAAAGGTGAATATTTTCTTTTGCTGCATTTATAGAGAATGTAGCTTTTAGTTTGAAATTGGTGTGCAGGGCAGAATAAAGGAAAGGAGAGAAGCCGTAAACCTTGTAAAAAGCCATTAAGATAGATATTGAGAACCTAAATCAAGACCAGGACATGTAATGCTGTCAAATAAAGGTAGCATACTGAAGCAAAATGGAGAGGCGAGCTAGTTGGTTCGCAAATTCCATGAGTGAAACTTAAGCGCAAAAATTTTTTTCACAGGGACGAGAAAGGGAACGACACAGGCGCTTACTATCAACTGAAAGTTTTAATGAAAAAGAATACACATATATACCACCCCCAGACCGAACAACCCAGCACGTGTGCCCTTCGCACATGCGTACGGCCGTACAAGAGAACCGCCCCATTCCCTTCTCGTTTCTCTTCTCCTTTCCCTCATCCTCTACCCCCTCTCCTTGAGAAGTTGCACTTCTTTATCTAAAATACTCAGCGACGGGTGACTTATGCAATCGGGACCCTTAATCCGGATATGGAGGCTTCTGCAAGTTCCCTGGTGGCACGGTCTCTGTGCTTAAAAACTACTACCGTGTCCGTGAAGTGTGGCTGACAACGTGGCTGATAACCGCATTTAGAACAGTGCTGCGCCAGGTGTGTGTAGAGCTTTCCCTTCAAAGAGGAATGATGCTCTCTCAGGCGTACACTAACGACCGGGGCCGGTCTGGCCGACGTACACCCGGCCACAGGACATGGAATGCAGTACACAACCATGGCCATGCAACGAAACAAACTGGAGCCCGTGTTTTATCAAACAACCTCGTGGGGGGGAATCGCCCTACGGGAATCGAGCCTGTTTGTAACCATGGCGCATAACCGCCCAGCTTGTTCCTGGCCGAGAACACCACCTTGACGCCGAATCTGTCAGCTGTCTTCTTGAGGCGATGCGACAGCGCATGTACATAGGGAATATGACTGCCACTTTTTTGCTCTGGTCGGTATCTGCTATGTGATGCGCGAATCCTTTCAACTGTTTACAAGACGCTGACAGATTGCCTGGAGGGACGGAGAGGGGAAACCCTGCGTTCTCCAGCCGAACTACTTGTGCATTAAAGCTTTGTTGCGCCAAATGATAACAGGACTTGCTGACTGCGGATTTGAGACACGTGTGGGCTATCCCGTTCTTAACCAGCTTGGAATGAAAAGAGGGCGAAGTTCAAGAGTGGGCTTATTAGAACGGGGCGCGTACATCCAGCATGTATGGTGCCGTGAGAAACGAAGCTCGAGGTCAAGAAATTTCAAGGTGCCTTCAATCTGGAACCTCGGTCGTGAACTTCAAAGCTTTACCTTTCGCCTTGACGGCATCAGAACAGCACACTTGGAAGGACTCCATTTGTACGTTGCAGCCCAGAACCAAAAAATCGTCCACATAGCGGAAAACCTTAGTGGCAACGCCCTGTAAAGCGAGCTGCAAATCACAGTCAACCTTGCCCAGGAAAATGTTGCTCAGGACTGGAGCAACCTTAGACCCAATGCACACTCCCGACTTTTGTACGTATACCTTATCTTCAAACCCCACGACAGTACTCTGAAGGTAGAAACTGAGCAGCTCTAAAAACGCCTCCACGGAGATTCCACTTCGATTCACAAAGGCCAGCTCATCATTGTCGTTTGTGATGCAATCCCTAGTACGTCTCATCATCACATCGTGAGGCAGGGAGTAAAACAGGTCCTCAACGTCCACGCTAATTCCCGAGACGTTCAAGCAACCAACAGAGGACAGATACTCCACAACCGCCTCAGAGTTCCGCACCGAAAACGGATCAATGATGGTCAAAGATTCTAAATGCTTCTGCAAAAAACCCGAAACAGCCACCTGTTACGACCCTCGCTCTGAAACGATAGAACGGAAGGGTACCCCCGGCTTGTGGGTTTTTGCCGCGAAAAACAGCCTCAGTGTGTGTTCCTTCTCCTTCTTAATAGCCGTGGCCAGGCTATCCAGATTCCACGAAGTACACATGTCCAGGGCCCGGTCCCTGGCTACCATGCCACTGACATGTACCTCTGAAATTCTTACGCACCGCACCGAGTGCCCTTTCCGCGAATGCGGACTGCTCTAGGACAACAAAATGGCCTGTGGCTGTGACTGTGGCTGGGCAAGGTTGGCTGTGATTTGCAGGCAGCTCGCTTTACAGGGCGTTGCCACTAAGGTTTTCCGCTATGTGGACGATTTTTTGGTTCTGGGCTGCAACGTACAAATGGAGTCCTTCCAATGTGCTGTTCTTGATGCCTTCAAGGCGAAAGGTAAAGCTTTGAAGTTCACGACCGAGGTTCCAGTTGAAGGCACCTTGAAATTTCTTGACCTCGAGCTTCGTTTCTCACGGCACCATACATGCTGGATGTACGCGCCCCGTTCTAATAAGCCACTCTTGAACTTCGCCTCTTTTCATTCCAAGCCTCGTTACGAAACGGGATATGCCCACACGTGTCTCAAATCCGCGCAGTCAGGCAAGTCCTGTTATTCATTTGGCGCCCCCAACAAAGCTTTAATGCACAAGTAGTTCGGTGTGAACGCACGGAGGTTTCCCCTTCTCCGTCCTCCAGTGCAATGTTCAGCGTCTTGTTTAAAACACGTTTGAAGGGTTCGCGCCATCACATAGCCAGGATACCGACCAGAGCAAAAAAGTGGCAGTCATTCCCTATATACATGCTTGCTGTTCGCATCGCCTCAAGGAAGAGAGCTGACAGATTCGGCGTCAAGATGGTGTCCTCGGCCAGGAACAAGCTGGGCGGTTTATTGCGCCATGGTTAGCAACAGGCTCGATTCACGGGGCGATTCCCCCCCATGAGGTGTTTGATAAAAAAACACGGGCCCAGTTTTGTTCGTTGCATGGCCAATGTTGTGTACTGCATTCCCATGTCCTGTGGCCGGGTGTACGTCGGCCAGACCGGACGCTGTCTTAGTGTACGCCTGAGAGAGCATCATTCCTCTTTGAAGGGAAAGCCCTACACACACCTGGCGCAAGCACTGTTCTAAATGCGGTTATCAGCCACGTTATCAGCCACACTTCACGGACACGGTAGTAGTTTTTAAGCACAGAGACCGTGCCGCCAGGGAACTTGCAGAAGCCTTCCATATCCGCATTAACGGGTCCCGATTGCATAAGTCACCGTCGCTGAGTATTTTAGATAAAGAAGTGCAACTTCTCAGGAGAGGGGGGTAGATGATGAGGGAAAGGAGAAGAGAAACGAGAAGGAATGGGGCGGTTCCTCTTGTACGGCGTACGCATGTGCGAAGGGCACACGGTGCTGGGTTGTTCGGTCTGGGGGTGGTATATATGTGTATTCGTTTTCATTAAACTTTCAGTTGATAGTAAGCGGCTGTGTCGTTCCCTTTCTCGTCCCTGTGAAAAAAATTTTCGCGCTTAAGTTTCACTCATGGAAAAAGGTAGCATGATGGAACGATGCAGTGAGAGTGAAGGGTGATGGAAAAGGTATTATGTCAAGGTTAAATATGCATTAGGTTTAATGAGCAACAACGTATGGGTACGAGCTAGTTGGTACTCCATCTAAACACCGTATAGCGCAGTAGGCATGACACAGGACGAAGGGGACACGGACGAGGCTAACTTACAACTGACTTTTATTAACAACACTAAAACTATTAAATAGGAAAGATTATCACGCATCATGTGATCACGAAAGGTTGCGAAGCCACCTCGTCATGCAGGCATAATCAGCAGCGTCCATCCAAGAAAGCCAGCTCCTTCGAGGTCAATGATATGGACGTCGTGCTTACGCAGTCAGCAATATTCTGCATTTCCGCTGCTTCGATAATCTCCCGCGTCGCGCTGATCAGAGTCTCGAAATAGCACAGTGCATGCATAGAACAAGGGTTCACACTCGCCGCATTCGTGGCAATGAATTGCCAGATTGCCCTCCTTTTCCTTTCTGCACTTTGTTGTGGTGCTCCCGCAGGCGCGTAGTTGAGGCATCGACCCGTTTTACCAATGTACGCTCTTTTACAGGAGGAGGGGTAACTTGTAGACAGCACCTTCCGCGCAATGCACTGTACTGGTTTTTGTGGTTGACGGAGCATTTAGTCTTTCCTCCTGACGGGGCACGTTCTGCTGCAGAGACTGGACAGCTTGTCAGGGGCGGAGATGACAACTTTCACGCCGGCCTTACCACCAATCCTTTTCAGGTTGTGTGATAAGCCGTGCATGTACGGGATGATCGAAGCATGTACGGGATGTACGGGATGCATGTACGGGATGATCGATTATCGAAGCAGCGGAAATGCAGAATATTGGTGACTGCGTAAGCACGACGTCCATATCTTTGACCTCGAAGGAGCTGGCTTTCTTGGATGGACGCTGCTGATTATGCCTGCATGACGAGGTGGCTTCGCAACCTTTAGTGATCACATGAGCGTGATAATCTTTCCTATTTATATGTTTTCGTGTTGTTAATAAAATTCAGTTGTAAGTTAGCGCTCGTCCATGTCCCCTTCGTCCTGTGTCTTGCCTACTGCGCTATACGGTGTTTTAATGAGCAAGTTACGTGAATATTGTAACTTCAGTAATAAAGGTATTCATGTTAAAACAGTGCGCTTTTTCAGGCTCTACAGTTCATACTTTTATTTTACATTTTGTGAGCAGCATTGTCCTTACCGGGGGTATCATTTTTTCAGTACTTATCTCTAGTCTCTCGCCTACGAGCCAGGTACACAGACGGCAAGTTGATTGATTGTGGGGTTTCAGTGCACTGAAACCACATATGCGCTATGAGGTATGCTGTAGCAGGGGGAGGCTTGGGATTAATTTTACCTGCCGCGGTGGCTCAGTGGCTAAGGTGTTGCCCTGCTGAGCACGAGGTCGCGGGTTCGATTCCCGGCCGCGGCGGCCGCTTTTCTGATGGAGGCGAAAAGCAAAAACGCCCGTGTGTACGAGATTTCGGCGCACGTTAAAGATCCCCAGGTGGTCGAAATTAATCCGGAGCCTTCCACTACGGCGCGCCTCATCGCCTGCGTTGCGTCGGCGCATTGAACCCCGCAATCAATCAATCAATAATTTTGACCACCTAAGGATCTTTTATGTGTGCGGACATTTTGACACAGCTGTTTTTTGCTTTTCGTCTCCATCTGAAAAGCGGCCACTCTGGCTGGGATAGGGCATAGGGCGTAATACAGCAGCAAACGTTTTCTGTACGTATTTAATTCCTCTGGTAGTGTCTAGATGTCCTCCTGAAAATTCCGTGTATAGTTCTCAGGTCACAGCTCTATAACCTGTACAGCTAAGTTTTTTTACAATAGTGCATAGACCACTTACAACGTATGTTGTGGGATTCACAAAAATACACAAACTATGTGCAAATCGAACCACTCGGAAAACCTACCTTTGAAGCATTTTATTACCCTTACCTGAACCGAATGCCACTCAAAAACGAACATTGTGCTTATTTCAAAGTTTGTCTTCACAGCAGGCTACGCAGGAAGCTAGGAGAGAATTGGTAGTTGTGTGGAAAACGTCGCATGGTTTTTTTCATGCACATTGGAGGCCACTGGCAACTGCATCATAGCAACAGCACTGCAGGCTGACCCATCAAGGCACTACGTCTCTGAGCCGCCCAGCCAGTACCCAGTGGTCAGCCGAAGGAGACCAAAGCAGACAGCAGTGGCAAAGAGATTGTGGAAAGAGTAGCATGTGCGTGCCAAAAACATTAGCAAAAAGGGGGCGACCTGCAAGAATAGCATAGCGGCTTCACCGAAACACGACGTCACGGCCTGTCCTAAGCTTTCCTTTCCTCCATGCAGCAGGCACTGCTGCATGAAGTTTCAAATGCTGAACGGGGCTTAGCTTTTTATATATATTCATTTATAGAAGTGTACTTGCAGTGTATTGATGTTTGGAAGTCCATACACCATAGCACCAAATGCCTGGCTAGTACCGTGGGTGCCCCATGATCAGAACACAATCTTTTACTTTCTTCTTTTCTTTCTCCCCCCCCCTCCCCCGAGGGTACTAGGTTGGAGTTGCCATGCGGCATAAAGTGAAAGGTGTGAATGAAAGCATTGCCTCTTTTTTTCTTCTGTGGTGTAGTTTGAGGAGAGGAGCGTGTGTACTGTGTCAGATGACTGGTTCCTCTTTTTTTTCTTCTCACCAATCAAATGCCTTGCCAGCTGCTCCACTCACAATGGGTGCCTACAGAAAATTATTATATTCCAGGCGAGCACCTCTTAATTAAACAACGTACAGATTGCATTTATTGCTACAGCAGGTGATTTAGCAGTCACTAAAACCCCCGTGTTTATATTTCGTTACACATTCGAAAGTCACTGGTGTGCAGTGGAGTAAGCTCGAATGAACATTACCCTTGATTTCTGTATCACACCAATGTTAAAGGCTGTATTACAACAGAGATTTTCCTGTACCCATGCCTAGATTGAAGAACTCTCTAGCCAGGGAGGCTCAACAGCGGCAGTTTGTGCAAGGCGCCTGCTGAAGTTGCTGTTGGCGGACAGCTTAGCCATGGAGTTTTCATGGTTTGGCAAGAAGGGGAAACACTCCTTTTCCCAGCTGCGACTGGCACCTGGCATTGTGTGTAAGTTGATGTCTTCATGTTATTACAGACATCAAATTCTTCGACCAGACAATGTATAGTGCCCCAATTTCTATTGTCAGTCCACATCCTGTGCAAATGTCAGCTGTGTTGACAACCTGGCAGCTTATTAAGTTTTTTTTGCTAGAAGAGGTTATAAATTTGTCTGAGCCTTTGTAGCACAGAATTTTTACCCCCTTTCCTACTGTTATGGCCTGCAACCTATTTGGCAGTTTCGGGCACCACAAAAAGAACGCGAAACTGTGCAAGAACCCCTGTAATCACTAACTGATGGAGTCATGCAGTTCTCTTCATACACTGAAGTCATCATTGCTTTATGTCAGTGCGCCTGCCATAGAACGCACGTGATGAGGAAACAGTAAGGCTTCTGAGAAAACAGCGTTCAAGTGAAAACGCTCTAGAATCCAGATGGCCTGTTCTGAACATTGTGCTGCACAGTTAGTGCAGAGTGAGAAAATTTTAACAAATTTCCTTTATTCCTCTAGAGGTGGTGCATCATGTATACAAAGAATATGGGCACATTGCAGTGAGGAAGCCCACGAAGTTTAACCTTAGACTCCGAAGCCGGGCAAGCCCGACAGGGGACCACTGTGGCCATGTTGAGTTGTCGTTTATCGGGCAGGGCCAGGCAATGAACCGCAAAGGGTTAACCTCTTGTTTACATAATGTTCTGCAGTTAATATCCGCTGTGGTCCTTATGAAACTGCCTTGGGATGTGATGATGTCAGTGAATTTTACTAGTTTGGGTTTTTGGCAAAGTTTTAAGGCATACAAATCACGATGGTTGATATTACCGCACAGTTTGCTTCCTTTATTCAGTGGGATACCCTGATTGAACTTTGAACAGGTCTGCATTGTGTTGAATGCAGTATTGTACTTTGAGTAAACATTGCATGAAAAGAATAGCTCAGTATGCAGCACTCTGCTTTATCAATGAGGAAAGGTGACATTGCCAAGCATCTCCAACTCGCAGCAGAAAATAGCGATGTTGCTTAGCTTGCAAAGCTCAGCAACAGACTACTGGCAGCAATGACAAGCTGATGCTGGTCGTTGCAGCTTATTACCACTTGCTAGATGGGAACTCTAGGTGAAAACGGTTAAAAAAAAACAAGCAAAAAAAGGGGACTATAATATGATCGCTCTATAGGTTGGCAAGCATGATTAGTGAAAGTAGCCATGAAATGTATTCCCCAATGGTAACCCTACAGCTCATCAGACAGCCCATCTAGGGAGACCTTGGCTGCTAACAATTAAAGGAATCATGAAGACAGAATACAAGTTTTGTTCTTTTGTTCTTTGGGCCGATAACAATAATGCCAATTTTATCACAGGCCTGAAACAAATAATCTGCATACTAAGGAAAAGCATGTGACGCAGTGCTGACACCTGAGCCACTTCCTGGAGATGTCTGTGTGATATCACAGAAGCATGTTTATGCACCTCTAATCAAAGCCACCTCCAAGAAAAATGACTGGACAATTACCTTATGTATGCAATTATAAGAGGAGGGTGCTGTTTGGAGGGTCAAAAAAGAAAAAAAGTATATTTCTGCCGATATGAAATTAAGGAAGGAAGACAAATAAATTCCTTACCTTTCAGCAAAGCAGACACCAAGTTTTCACAAATTATCTGCGCATGAAGATATTTATTCAGCGGGAGACGACATGCACGCTCAGAAACTGCTGTGCTCAGAGGTGGTATCCGAGTTCTCCAACTTATGCACTTGAAGAGGGCAGCGTTCTCAGTGCCATCAAGAGCAATAGAAATGCAGTGTTTGCGGGAGGCTGCTGCCACCATGGCTTCGGGGATCGCTGCCCAAGTGTCCACCACACACTGGGCAGCGATCCCCAGCATACACAGAGAATCCCACTTTAGAAACACTATAAAAATCTTGCAGGAGGGACTCCGAGAACTCCAACAAAAATGCAAGATGGCGTCCTGACGTGTTTGCAAGCATTGTGGCTTTTACTGGCTTGAAACAGCTACTGCTGGCTTAGATCCATCACATGGTCGGATACATCTGCTGCCGTGGCCTCTGCTGTATCACAAGCTTTTCAGCACACTTGCAGTTGCCAAAATTTTGTAATTACTATCTGCAGCCTGCATTTGTGTAAAGTGTTTATTTTGAAATCTCTATGTTGCATTTCTAACAGTGTTTTTGAACTCTTTGAAATGGTCATAATGTGGAAATAGGGTTGCCCCTGGCCGGTTTTGGACCGGCCGACCGGTTTTTTAAACAGTGGGCCGGTTGCCGGTCCATACTTAAAACCGGCAGTCATTGGCCGGTTTTTTCGCCCTCGTACCGTGATTATGCCCGTTTTGGCGTTTTATAAGCGTCAATTCAACAACTAAGGCGATAAATGTGTGTCGACAAGATGGAGGGGGACCTAAGATAGGAACAAACCAGCGAAATGCTACCACCGCGGTCAGCAATTGCGGTTACTTTTCAGTGAAGCACATATAACCAAGCGCTAAATCACTTCCAGTACAAAGGTTAGGTTCATTTCTCTCTACGAAAACGCTACAATAAATGGCACTGCATGTCAAAAACATGGCGCCTTTTTTTCAACACAAATTAAATATTCTATATACCCCCCCCTCCCTCAAACCCCAAGGGCCGTTTTTTTTCGGCGAAAGGTGGCAACCCTAGCCAACCAAAACTTTCACACCCATCACCATATATACTGAGCTTGGAATATAAGATGGGGTATGACTTTGAGACTATGGATTTTGAGAAAAACCCTCGCCTTATATTTGAATAAATACGGTAATTCCTTTAATTGTACTACTTCAATGCTAACAGGCAGTTAACATACTGATCACTATGTTGATAGTGGCAGCCCATAACACATCACTCCTGCCCAAA
>JABSTR010003320.1:0-31021 GCA_013339765.2 Haemaphysalis longicornis | reverse complement strand
GGTCGTAGCGGGAAAGCCAAAGCTGACGCATAGTTCATATTGTAGCCATTAAGAAGTTAACTAGGGCACGGACAATAGTAAAATAGAACGGCCGAAATAACGTTTAAATGCCCTTTGCTATGCTGGTCCTACGTTTTGTTTGGGTTATGATGAATGAATGAAGGAATCTATTGCCAGGAGAATTGAAAGCAAAGTACACCAGCACGCGTAATTTCTGACCCCTATAGGGGCGGGAACCGGAACGGCTGCTTGTGGAGGAAGGGATGACAGATCGGTAGAGAGGAGAGGCAGCGGAGAGAGAGGGCATATTTATATCGCATGTGTTATATATACTTGCTGCTTTTATAGTTCAGTTGGTAGGGCAAGAAGTTCTGGCATTCAGGCATCGGCTATTCAGGCTCGATGGCACCTTGAACATTCTTTCAGGCTAATCAGCCTTCCGAGTGGAACTTCCATCTCGTTGGATCCTTCACCTTGCTCAGGCCGAAAGCGGACCGCGGCCCTCCGGGACCAACTCCCGGTTGTTTTCCGACCAGCCGCCCTGGTGACGTCGCCGCTGTGCCTGTGGGGCGCTCGGCTCCGCTGACTGGTCCGGTGCGTACACGGATGAAACCCTACTCCGCCGCCTGCAAGACACTTCCAAGAGGTATCCACTATACTGAAACTGCCCTTTAGAAACTTAATTACTGCTCCTTCAGAGCCTGATGCAGTTACGGAGTACGTGGCATATGCATTAGTGGGAATGCTCCTGGAGGAATAACTATACCATAGCTTCCGAAATTTCTCGGAAGCGTCCATAGGGAAAGGCAGAATGCCTTTTTAAAAATTTTTCTCAGATTAACTGGCGCGTACCAGACATGTAACAGCTTCGGTCACTCAAATCAGCCTATCTTGTCCCGCAACTCGTGCCGTGTGCCCCTTTTTCCGCGCAGTCTATCGTTTTGTTTAATGGACAGCCGGACGCGGGCGTGGGGGAAGACCAATAAGATATTTTCTTGTTCCAATTTTACGTGCTTACAGCTATCGAAGATTGTACCAAAAGTTAAACATTTTTTTTAATTCGAAGTTTTGTTCCTGGGATGACTTAGACGACCAAATTTAAGGTAGCCGAAACAAGTTAATTTAACCTCACCCAGTCGTGTTCTTTGGCGGTAATATGCCGTCTCACTCGCGCAGGCCTTTCGGCGAGGACGGTGACGATGAAGTCACACCGTCCACGGCCATGTACGCCGGACTTCGGCAAGCGGTTGGGCGCAGCGTACCAAGTCCAGGCGACGAGCTGGACGAGGCCAGCGGTCGTGGTCGCATCGGAAGCAGTGGCGTCCCTGAGGTCGCGGCACGTTCCAGCGCCAGCGGCCGCGTTCGGACTTCGACGAGGGAGAATGGGAAGAAAACCTCTTCCACAATTAAGTGGCTCTTCAACAGACTGCCCAGCCGCAAGTCCAAAGGTACGTACGCCACTGGAGGTCTGCACGTCATCCTAGAGAAGAAAATTTGGAGGGGGCGTGCGCACCAAAGCTACACCCGTCGTATGAGGCGCGCCATAGCGGAGGGCTCCGGATTAATTAGGACCACCTGAGGATCTTCAACGTGCGCCGAAATCTCGGCACAGGGTCGCTTTCGCTAAGCACCCGCCGCGGCCGGGATCGAACCCGCGTCCTTGGGCTCATCAGCCCAACGTCCGGCGTGGTTTACCTTTTCCTTGTAAAAACTGACCAAGTATAGTACCAGCAACACAGTGGGAATCTTTAAAGGGACCCTACAACACTTTCGATAAATGTTTTCACTCTTTCCTTCGCGTCTAGAAACACTGCGGAAGCTACAATTACCGCCAGCAGGGAGCGGCACTGCGTGATTAGCTCGTCGCACCAGATACGCCTTCCGTTTCTGCTTTGTTTTTCTGGCTTTATTTTTAAAGTTGCTATCGAAAAGCGTTCATTGCTGCAACTGAATGAAAACCGGCCACCAACCGCTACATGGCTTCAGTGACGTAATTCGGGCCGCCGAAGAACGTCAAGACAGGATAGAGAGAAAAATCTTTTGATCTAGTTTCCAAGTTATCTGATGAGCATGGTGCGGTAATTTCTGGCTGAGGTACTTTGCGACCCCCTAATCTAAGTACTGGGGGTGTTGGCTGACTAGGTTCTGCAAGTATTTAGGTTTTCAGAAAAAGTTGAGAAAGTGTTTCGGGGTCCCTTTAAACGTTCCAAAGGCTATTTTTTTTTCTCAACAAAACAGTGCTCCTGCGTTGCTTTTACGGTGCTATAGGGTCACTCAGCTCTCATTCAAAACGTTTTCATATCCATGGTTGCAAATAAACGCCTTTGCAAATAAACGACAGAAAAAAATAAGGAAGCCGTGGATAACGGCTGAGCTTTTTAATAAGATTGCACATAAAAACAAACTGTATCATTCGTTTATAAAATCCAGTGACCCCCTCCAAATTCGCCGAGTTTAAAAAATTTAGAAACAAGCTTACTACAGAAATAAAGAAAGCCAAGGAGCAGCGCTACGAAAAGTTGTTTTCCCGAATTTCTAATGACCCGAAAAAAATCTGGCAGGAAGTTAACAATCTTTCTAACAGGAATTCTGAAACTAGTACAGTTCAAATATTTATTTATTTATTTATTTAAGTACCTACATTCGCCCGAGGGCATTACAGTAGGGGGGCATTCACACAAGGCATAAATAATTGCGCTTAACAGTTTCAAATGCTACAGTCGGAAAAAGTTAACAAAGAAGTAATTAAAATGTACAAGCAAACAACAATATGAAAACAAATAGGCATAAGCACCACAGTGCACGATATGTGGTAAGGACTGCTAGCAAGGCATGAAAGAGGACATAAAAAGTCACAAAACATGGCTTAAAACAGGGCATATACAAGACAGATGTTTAAAACATTGCAAGAAGGGAAAAGCACAAACGCAGTACTATTCACTGAGTAAATGCTGGGTTAACAATTCAAAAAATTTATCGTCGCTTATCATCCCCATGACGTGTTGCGGAAGGTGATTCCAATGCTTGATGGAACGGGGAAAGAAAGAATTCATAAAAATTGAGGTACGCGCAGCTACTTCTCTTATCTTAAATTGGTGGTCTCGCCGAGTAGATACTGTAGTTTGGTGGTAGTAAATATAGATTCCTGGTAACGGCATTGCGCTGAAGGTATACATCACGAAGGAAACAAATGCGAAAACGTGTCCGACGCAAAGAAAGGTTAGGCCAGCCAAGCGAGTTCTTTATTTGAGTAATACTTGTAGGAAACTGGTAATTATGAGTTACAAAACGAGCAGCACGATTCTGAATTGATTCTAGGCGGTCGATAAGGTTTTGAGTGTGGGGATCCCACACAATGCATGCGTACTCGAGTATAGGCCGAATATTTGACAAGTATAGCCGTTCCTTTACTTCCTGAGGTGCGTGTCTAAAATTTCTACGAATGAAGTTAAGAGTTGATGATGCTTTAAAAGACACGGCTTCAATGTGACGGTTCCAGGTTAGATCAGCTGAAAAGATTACTCCTAAATATTTAACTTCGTTTTTTTGTGGAATGGGCACGTTATTCAAACTGTATTTTGCTGGGAGAGGCACGTGTTTTCTAGAAAATCGAATATGTTGGCATTTACTGATGTTCAAGGGCATACACCATGTGCAGCACCATGAATGAATTTTGTCGAGATCTGATTGTAGCGCCAATTTATCCGAATGGTCATTAACCTCTCTGTATAAAACGCAGTCATCTGCATAAAGCCTGATTTTTGACTGAATGCCCTGGCCTATATCATTAATAAATATCAGAAATAACAATGGCCCCAGCACTGACCCCTGAGGAACACCAGAAGAAACAGATTTTATGGCTGATTCGGTTCCATTGACAACAACTTTTTGATAGCGTCCATTCAGGTAGCAGTGGAGCCATTGAAGAATAGTTTCGGGTAATCCCAGAAAAGACAGTTTGTGCATAAGAAGTACATGAGAAACCTTATCAAACGCTTTTTGAAAGTCCAGTAATATACAGTCGGTTTCACGGCCACGGTCGTAAGATTGCAACACGTCATGGGAAAATTCTATCAGCTGAGTGGAGCAAGAATGCTCTACCCTAAAGCCGTGCTGATAATCTACAAAAAAGGTAATTATTTTGAAGGTGACGAAAAATGCTCGAATACAATACGTGCTCCAAAATTTTGCAGCATACGCTTGTCAACGAAATCGGTCTATAGTTTGATACGGAGTTACGTGGGCCACTTTTGTGCAACGGGACAATGTTACCAATTTTCCAGTCTTGTGGAAGAATAGAATACGTTAAAGATAAGTTATATAACAACACAAGATACATAGTCAGAACTGGGGCACAAGTCTTAAGTACAATGTTTGGGATACCATCTGGGCCCGGAGCAGCGTTAGTTTTCAGGTTCTGCAGAAGCTTGAGGACCCCGCAACTGTCTACTATAATGTTGGGCATGCTATCATATGAAGGGCATGAGTAGCCAGGCATATCCTGGGGAACAGCCTTTGAAAAAACAGACTCAAAGTAATTATTTAAACAGTTAGCCTTGTCAGCATCAGCAGAAACGGAAACATCATCGTACGTTAGCAATGGAATGCCGGTATTATCTTTACGATTAGATTTAACAAATTTCCAAAACTCTTTGGGATTATGTTTTATTTTTGAACCAAGAGAGAGGAAAAACTCTTTCTTGGAAGTTTCGATCTTAAGCTTTATTTCAATATTCACCTGCTCTAGGGCAGCGTGAATACCTTCTTCCTTCTGCGTATGGTACTTCTTAAATATGCGTTTTCTTTTATTTATTAGAGTTTTTATTTCCTTTGTGAACCACGGTTTATTTTTCCTTTGTTTAGCTGAAAGTATTTTAAACGGGATATGTAGGTCGATAAGAGTTAAGAGTTTATGTTTGAGCAGTGACCACAGATCATCTATATTGGACGAGGCGCTAAGGGATTCAAATGTTTCAAAGTATTCCTCTAAGGCCAGCGATATGCTACCAAAGTTGCCCCTATCATATAAATAAACTTTTCTAGGTCGAACAACAGGCGTACGAGGACACGTACAAACTATGCGAGCCGTCACGCATTCGTGGTCACTAATACCAGGTATGGTTAACACGTCTCGTATTAAATCCGGTGAATTTGCAAATAAAAGGTCTAGAGTGTTGCTTGTGGAAGGAGTGATACGGGTGGGGTTTTCAACAAACTGAAAGAGGCCATGACTGATAATTAAATCACCGAAAGCTTTCGAAAGGGCTGACTGAGACGAAAACATAGGCATTTCATTCGCCAACAAACATCTGGCATGTTAAAGTCGCCACCTAACAGAAGGTAATCTGTGGAAACTTTATGCAAGATGTTGGAAAGTTCAACAAAAGGTTGATTGCTTCTGTCACAGGGTGGGCGATAAAAGGCGCCAACTGAAAGATATAATCCAGAAGAGAGCATGACCTTACACCATACCGACTCGCAGTTTATATTGCCAATATCGAGAAACAGGCTGGGTATATGCTTATTCACAAGTATGAACACACCACCACCATGAGCGTTTCGGTCCTGACGATAAGCAACGTAGTTATCAGGAAAAACCTCAGAACTTGAAATTGTATCATCAAGCCACGATTCTGATCCAATAACCACATCTGGGTTAATTGACAATAACAGTGCAGCCAGCTCATCTGATTATTTTTTATACTGCGGCAATTGACAAGTAGAACATTAATACCAGATGATTGTGCATTGACACAGGAACTCGTACGGCTAACAGTCGGACGAAGAGGCTTCACCCGTTTTGCTGCTTTTTAACTGAACGATACCATCGCACGCTGGGTCATAAACGTACACGCTTTCGCCGATGATAAGCTTGTCGTGACGTAATTTGTACTTTAGAGGCTGCTGTTTTCCAAATTCCAGGAGCCTTTTTTGCACCATTCGCACCGAACGAGACACATCTTGTCGAACAGAAAAATCTGTTCCTTTCAGCTTTGTACATGCCGATAACACCGCATCCCTTTCCTTAAATCGGGAAAACCTAACAACTATGGGGCGGTCTTTGTTATGTTGGAAGGCGCCAATCCTGTGAGCTCGATCAATGTTAATCGGGTCTATGGTAATTTCAAGTTTTTCAGAGCAGAAAGCAATAATATGCTCTTCGGACTGCTTCCATGTTTCAGCCCGATCATCCGAGAAACCAAAAAACAGAAGATTGTTACGGCGTAGCCTGTTCTCCGCGTCTTCCGTACGTCTTCGTAATTCATTTATCTCAGATATCTGTGGCTGCAGCATGTCTGCATCGGGGCGGAAGCCTACTCTTCTCTAACGAGGCCACCCGGGCGGAAAGGTCCTGTATCGCCTCTTGAGTTTTCGCGTCTCTGAGTTGAATATTAGCTAATTCAGCCAAAATTTTTTCCTGCCCAGATTCGACTCTGTTAATGGCCTGTAAAACCGCGGAGACGTCAAAGCGTATCTGTCTGAGTACCAGACTCAGAGACGGGCCCGGGGTTTGATTCAACGTCTCCCGACAGCGCCAAAAGCAAATGTGAAAGTACAACATGGTAGTAAGCAACCACTACATGCACTAAAATCCAATGCAACTGGTCTTTCAAGTCAAGGGGGCACGACACCGCAATGAGAAATCGATTTGACGTTTTTAGACAGCAGCAATCAAGGTAACTAACCTGCAGCAAGAACACTGATGAGAACATTGCGCAGTGAACGGTGCCGTGTCCCGGTGGTTGCAGCTCCGGTAGGCGTTTATATACGCCTTCGGCTGTCCCTGGTTTCCAGGCTAGAAGGGCCGTACTGTCCACGTAGGGTGCGCAGGAGGAGGCGCAGAATGAGGCACCGAGCAACGCCGGGAAGACGGGTAGTGCGCTTGCGTCCAGTTGAAGTTCGCTTGTCGTACATTCGATAAGATAGTTGTCTGAACTTGAAGGCCAGGCACACAAAAGGACCTGCAGCAAGAACACTGATGAGAACATTGCGCAGTGAACGGTGCCGTGTCCCCTAGACAGACAGAATATCCTAGACAGACAGAATATCCTAGACAGAAGGAAATTTGACTGACGAACAGCAGCAATAGCTTTGAACGTACATTTTTTATCTAGTGGAAAATAAACCCCGGTTACTGGTTACCAATTAGAAGAAATAATCTTGCCAAAACCTAATGTAGCGAATTCCTTAGTATGGTTCCCCACTAGTATGGAAGAGGTAGAGCAAATAATAAACAGTTTAAATAACACTGCAGCTGCCGGATGTGATTTATTAAAGCCGTTTCTAATTAAATACGTTGCAGATAAATTTAAGCCTTTGGCTCACATTATCAATACTATGTTGGAAACTGGTGTATTTCCAGACGACCTCAAAATTGCAAGAGTGTGCCCGGTTCATAAAGGTGGAAGGGACAAGACTGCCAATAATTTCAGACCAATCTCCGTGTTGCCAGTATTGTTTAAACTGTTTGAACGTGCTATAAGTGTTAGACTGGCTGTGTTTGTGGACAAATACAATGTTTTAAGTGATACGCAGTACGGTTTCCGGAAACAAATCCACCGAACAGGCACTATTGATGACAAAAGACGAAATTCTTAGCAATATAGAGCAAAAACTATACACACTTGGTATCTTTTAGACCTGAGCAAAGCATTCGAATCAGTAAATCATGAAGTCCTGTGATACAAAAACTACACGACTATGAATACGCTGAATTGCATTAGAACTTTTAAGAAACTATCTAAGTAATAGATACCAGTATGTGTCAATACATACCGCAGCATGCCACTAAACGTAAGATAGAAAGCGGCGTTCCCAAGGTTCAATACTTGGCCCACCCATTGCTATTTAACTATACGTTAATGATTTGTCGGCAATACCTAACTCCCCACGGTTAGTCATGTATGCCGATGATACTAATATGTTCTCCTCAAAATCACTTCCTGGCCTGGAAATAAAAGTTAACAAATACATGGATATTCTGTCAAATTGACTGCACATGAATAAACTTCAATTAAATGTCAGTAAAACTAAATATATAATATTTGCGCCAGTTAATAAACCAACAAATACTAATTTAACGATACTGTTCCGAAACTGTAAAATAGACCAAGTAGAAACCCAGAAATTGTTAGGTATTTGGTTTAGAAATGACCTATCCTGGAATACACACGTAGAAAAACTGTGTTCTGAGCTAAGTAAAACTGTTGGTTGCCTCTTTAAAATCGCATCTCTTATCCCCCTTTGGTTGAAAAAATTTATGTACTTTACCCTATTTTACTCTAAGCTGTCATACTGTTCTTTGGTATGGGGCACCACGACCGCTCATATTTATAATAAACTTATTATATTGCAAAAAAGGGTACTCAGAATTTTTGAAAATTACCACGGAAGAATCCACGATTTAAGAACCCATGATTTATTTTCCAAACACGGTTTGCCTAAAGCTAGTCAAGTGTATTATTACAAATTGCTACAGTACACCAGAAATAATATCTTTATAACCACTATACATTTCAGCCAGCGAGTCGGTACTGCCTGCGTGGTAGACTTAGAAAAACACCACAGATCCGTACGAATTATGGCAAACAACATACTGATTTCCAGATACTATGGCTGTTAAATAAAATTGAGGAAAACTATGATTGTAGCAGACTGTTGTCTAACAAATTCATTTAAAAAATGCTTCTAGAACTTTGCATTGAACACTCTTCATGTGCCTGTTAGGGCTATTTTTTGGTGTCTGTAAATGTATTATTTCATTTATTATATGTTTACGGTATGTATACAAGATGTAGTTTAAACAATAATTTGTGTGTTTGCAAGCTACAGACTAACTTTTTTATATTTAAGTATTCTGCAGCTGAACGAGAGAGCCTGTGAATATATGTATTCATCCCCACTCTCCTCATCCTACTCACGTTTCCAGTATATTTTTGTGTGTGTGAAATTGAATATTATTGTGCTGATTCTGTACTGCTAGATTGCCCCGTGAAGCAAGAGCCTCTGTCAGGCTGTAGCCCTTAGCTCTTACTTCACTTTCCACTATTGGAAAGTGAATAAACTTAAAAACTTGAAAACTTGAAACTTGAAATGGTGCCGAAGCGCTTATATTTGTCTAATCTGGTATTTTTTTGCGTTTTCTTTAGCAAGGGAAAATAAAGACTAAAGAAATCAATCATATTCTCCGGGGTTATCTGCTTTCCCCAGTAACACGGTGAATTCGGCCGAGTACGCATTTACCAACGTTTATTGGTGCTGCCGGGAGTGTGCTGAATTCTGTTATAAAACGCGCTTGGGTGGTTAGTGGGGAGCCTAAGCTGTCATTAACTTTTAAAATAAAGTTTACCGTACAATATGACTTTTTTTTCAGAATTCCACTGGCGAACCTGGAAGACGAAGCATTACCATGGTAGCCTCTTCTACACGTGGCCCAATAAAGGCAGCAAGTGCGTGAAGATTGCCGGGAACGAATAAATAAATCAGCTCATGTGACCCAACCGGAGCAATTGTAGACTACAAAACAATGTGAACAGCAGCCCGTGTACTATGCGTCGGTGCTCCTCCTGAGGCGGCGACTATATAATGTGACGATGAAGCTACACGGACGCTGAGGTCTTACGTACATATCCCGATTCGTGAACGGCAAGCGAAACTTCTAGAGGCGTGGAATTCATGCCGTTGTATGATGTACAACTGTTCACTACACTGCGCTCCTGCAAGGAGCAGGAAATGCAATCTCCATTATCAATAACCCGGAGAACAGCAAGCTCGCAAATAGCATGAAATAGCCTACACTCTAAGAAAAAAGGGTGTGGTAGTTACTCCCTTAAGGGTGGAACAGGAATGTATCATATATTTCTCCCTAAGAGGTAGAAAGATTCTCCCTTTAAGAGGGAGGAGCGCGTTTCTACCCCTAGGAGTGGAGGAAGATTTCCCCCTTTCGTGAGCTAATGGAGGAGCGTTTCCTCCCCTGGCAGCGTCACCAAGCAAGGCTTGTCATGCGAGTAAGGCCTAGCGAGCTGATCACCATCAGTGGGCTCTTACATCAAGGCGTTTCCTTGGTTTCCTTTATGGATAACGTCCAACATCACGGAGGCCGCATGTGGGCGGGCACATATTGGGAAGAAACATAGCACAACACAGCGACGTACACTTCATTAAAGGCACTGCCAACGCACAATACACGCAACACACAACATCGCAAGCATAATACACGTATACACCACAACATATAGTACACTTTTCACATGTCCGCATGATCACAAGCCACAACTAAAGATTGAAACGGCGAAAAAGTATTTATAACCCTGATCGCCGAGAATGCAGGTAGGAACAGTGAGATCGTTGCTTGTTTCGATAACCCACGGCAGTGCGTAATCCTTAGGTGGGTTTTGTTATTTCATCAAATGTAACCCGTGCAATTGCAAACTTTTATTAATTTGAGGTTTTGTAAAAAGCAGTAAAATAGCTCAAAGAAGAAAAAAAACGTTTCACGAAACAGTGCGGCAGGTATGTTTGGGTAATGACACTCATTGCCTCGCCTTCGCTCTTTTAGCGTAGAGCGCACCACTGGTCTGGCAACCATTCAGCCAAGATGTTACCGAATGGGGGCCTTTTGTTGTTGGTAACTGATGCGTCAATATGCTGCGGTCCGTGCTCGTTGACGAAAAAAGGGGCAGTTTGCTATCATCGCTGACCTCTTTTACCCTTGGGCGTCAGTATAAAACGTCCACAAATGCAGTGGTAACGTTGAACAGGGCGCAGGCGAGTCGCCCACAGCAAGCATGCAGCGGTGCCCACAGAATGCGCTTCAAACACACGGCTTGCGAGCCGTGCGTTAGCGTGGCGGGCACATGATAATAATAAAAAGAAAGACAGCGAGAAAACAAGCAAGCAGCACACCGCAGGGGAGGTGTTGCTCATAGTCGTCGTATGCGCCCGATCGGCGAAAGCCACAGTGCAACGATGAACGGTTTCGTTTTCGGCGTCGGCGCCGACAGTGCAGACGACAGAGGAGAATATTTCCTCCCCCGTTTCGGTGTTTCGTAGAGGCTGTACAGAGGGCGCTACGTGTAATTAGCTAAAGACAGAATCTCGCTGATCCGGGGGAGAAAAGCCTCGATTTCCTCCCTTTTTCTACCCTTTTTTCTTCGAGTGGTAAAACCTGTTCGCGATCGGAGGTCATGTACGTGCACTTATCTAGTTATCGTGAGGTCGCTTAAAACGAAAAATCGCTTAACCAGAGTTATCGCTGAAATTCGCAAGCCGGTAGCTGCCGTGCTCCGTTTCCATTTCACAGCCTACACTGAAAGGCTAGAAGCGGCCTCTGGTTAACTGGTTATGCCGCCTGCAAATATTCGGACACGTCCAGTCTGAGGTACGCAGCCGCAATAGTGACTAAGATGTTATGTGTGGCGAAGTATGGAATCCTGGGCATTATTTGAGAAAGTAACAAATTGAAGTAAAGCTGAAGAAAAATGGGCATTGCGCTGCCGGCCACGCGTACAGCCTACAGCGACTCTACGCTGTTTGAAACACAGTATCGTTGTCTGGCTTGCGCATTTTTCTTGGCTTTTCTTCATGGGTGCTCTGCTATACATCGAAATCGTACACTCCAGCTTTTAGGGCACAGCCTTCTGGTAGCCGTTACCCGGGATTCGCGGCGTATAGGCATCCTTGCACCCGGATGACGGAATGCAGCAGGGTCGGTAGAAACAAAACTGCACGGTTGTATTCGTGGAAAAAGCAAGCGCGTTTTCAATGGCAGGCAGTGAAGCTAGAAAACCGGAAATCCGCAAGGGGCGCTGCCGTCGAATACTAGTAGGGACGTAGTGTCCTTACCCATGAAAATTAATAACAGCAAATTCTCAGTATTGAACACCAACTGATTTTAATGATTATTGCCAGCAAAAAAACCTGCAAAAATTGACAGAATTGTCCACTAATGCGTCCTATTCCTATGCTACATGTGTAGAAAGTGAGTTCTTCGGGGCCAAGTATGTGTATGTGTAGCGGAAGGTGTTCGTATTTTAATCGCTTTAAGTTTTGTTTGTTGCTTTCCGCGAATGATGGAAAGTTATAAAATTATCGTGATGAACCACCTTTAGTTCGCTGATAATTCTTTTTCCCGAAGATTCAAGGCGTACTGCCGAGTTCGACCACTTACGCTATTTTTATTCGCATTTCTGCCGTTACCTCGCGGGCTTTTTTAGTTTATTGTTCGGTTAAACACAGAGATGTGTAAAATGCATATTTTTAATTTTGTGAGATCATTTTTGTGAAAATTTTATTTTTTTTATTTTTATCTATTGCTTTTCAAAATGCTGTTCTACGAAATGTGCCTTGCTATACATAAAATTGTAGGTTATAAATCGCCCTTGCGAACATGTAACACCAGTTTGCTGGTCAAATATTCGAAAAAAATGCACGAAAAAGTATACACGCAATGTATATAGGCGATTGTACAGAGCCTAAAAATTATTTTACAAATTCTGAGATAAGCAATTTTTTCTACGTTCCTTGGCTATGACTAGATGTATAAATCTACGCTGTACACCAAGTTATGGATCTTGGCGGATTCGTAAGCCTAGCGTAACTGATGGCTGTGCCCCTCCTCGAAGCCACCCGTGGGTAAGTTGGTTTATCTAAAATATGCATCCAAGCATACTTTTGTGTTCTCACACAAAATCCTTATCACTTCAGTGTATACAACAATAAAAAAATCCAGGTCTCTTGAGAAGCGTCGCGCATCGCTCCGCAGCGCTAATCTGAGACGAGCGCCAGGTTATCTTGAAGGTGATAACGCTATACGGCGAGGTGAATTTCGCAAAATATCCCCGCCGTGCGTTCTCCACACCCTACACATCAAATTAAAACCGCAGTAGCCAGATAGGAAGCATGTTTTGTTTATAAATACAGCGCGAAGCGTCACCAATGCGTCACCAATTCAACAGGGCAACAAATAACCTGCCTCACCGTCCGTACAACACGGACGGAAACCGCAGAGGAAGTGGCTACTGCCTAGCCGCAGCGACTAGTGAGGACGTCTTCACAGTGGCTATGAATTCGCAAGCAACGTGCCGTAGTTATCTATGGGGACGCATCTCCAAAACAGCCCTCCCCATCCTCGAAACCAAGGGTCAGCTACCCGAGATAGAAATTATCTGGGCACCCTGACACCCATCCCTCGCACGCACTGAGGCGACTCATGCGTCTGCCCGCGCGCATGTACATCGGGCCATTATCTACGAGGGACAAACATCGCCTGCTGCTGCCATAACAGAACATCTCGTAAAATATGGAAATAGTTTGTCCCACTATTGCTAAAGCCGATAAATATTCCCGGCTCCACATTCCGAGTTACCGAGACAAGAAGCGACCAGCCTCTGCAGAATACAAACTTCTCTACTGATCGCACCCTTCTTCACGCCATCTACCCCACCTTATACCCGATCACTTGTAATTTTTGTCCCTTACCCGGCACCCTACACCATTAAGTATGGTAATGCGGACAAACCCCAGGCCTACCCCCAACCCTTCCCCCTCTTACGAACAGTGGGTGACCTGCCTGAGAAGTCCGGACCCTGGAACCCACGCATACTGGTGAAGAGGGCCCGGACTGCCAGCCAAGGCCGGGGCATCCCGGACTAGGGACGCCCCTTGACAATGTCTCACATCTTTTCTTGGTTAACTGAAGCTTTATTTCTTCAGGCAGTTTCATCCCAAAACCTAGGCCTACACTTCTACCGCTATATCTATAACTTTCTCACCCAACGAACTGTACCATTCGTTTGGGCCACGTCCAGTCAGATCTTTTCAACACGCCAGACCGCGGAACGCCACAAGGAGCGGTCCTCTCGCCCACGCTCTTCAACCTCGCCCTAACCCCACTTGCCCGCTCCCTCCTCACCATACCCACACTACGCAGCACACTGTACGTAGATGACATTGCCCTGTGGGTTCACTCTGGCTCCGACCGACACATTGAAACAACACTCCAACACGGCCTCAACAAAGTCTTAGACCATATAAAACCTTTAACGCACTAGTGCTCTCTCAAATTGTCCACTCGCCTCACTTTTACGCCCCTCGCAACAAACCCTCTTCAAACACCCCCCATCCAACTTTTTATACACTCTGACCAAATACCCCACACACAGCAACTTAGAGTCTTAGGTCTCACCCTCACACACAACAAATCACCCGCACCCAACCTCCAGCACCTAAAGAAATACGTTACCCAAACCACGCATCTCATTGGACGGATCGCTACCAAACTCCACGGCACCACGGAGCAGGACCACCACCACCTCGTACACAGTGTTATACTCAACCCTATCTTGTAACACTTACCGCACCCTAAACTTACATTCACCCAACTCCACTCCCTTGATGCCCTCCTCCGGAAGACGTATAGGCATGCACTCCTGCTTCCCCCATACGCACCAACGCGTCGCTTACTCGACCTCAGCATACACGACACCATACGCGAACACCTAGACGCTCACCACATCTCCCAACTCATGCGCCTCGAGTCCTCCCCTACAGGGCCCTACATTCTCAACTCTATAAACGTACTACCACCCACCATCCCAATTCACCTACTCCCCATTCCAGTACACATCCGTAACAGCATCCGAATCCGCCCAATTCCTCGCCACATGCACCCAACTTTCCATGCAGCCCGGCGACTAGCACGAGCCAGCGGCTACGTCAAACTATACCCACTATCATCGTGCACACTATACACTGATGCCACCCCATACTCTCACAATCCTGCACACTGCGTAGCTGTTGTTGGCCAATCCGCACCCCCAAACGTCACGGCGGCTAGCATCCTAATTACCAACACAACCACGGTGGAACAGGCAGCCATTGCCCTCGCGCTCACCCAGCGCCCCACCCCAGAATTTGTCCTAACTGACCCTCAGAAGACCATCCGCAATTTTATTCGCGGTAACATCTCTCCTATAGCCGAGCAAATTATCTCCAAAAATCCTCCATCCAACAAAAGAACCTGCTGTCGACACTAGCACACAGAGGCGTAGGCGCTAATGAAGTGGTGCGCGTACGTGCTCGCGAACTAATTAACCGGGTCGCCACTTTCACCACGCCTACACGCGATACCCCTGCAGGCAAGCCAACCTCCCCGCTGCAATACAGGGATTATTCCCTGCACTACCGCCTTCTCCGCTGCCGATACCCACCCCCGCACCCACACCTCTCCCCGGAGGTAGGCCACATGCTGCGCATCCTACACACACCTTCCCACACAGAACATAACTGATACACAGTCATCAACACCTATTTATGACCCTACCTGTCCAGCCTGCGGAGCACTCGACACTCACCACCATTCCGTCTGCGAATTCCCCGCAGACCCATACCCCCGTTCCCTACCCTCACCTCTTGGAGGCGATGTAGCGTGACCCGGGGGAGTCAGGCCACGTCCTGACCACCTCCCGGGCCCTGGTGGTCGCGGTGGCCCTTTGGGTCTCCTCCACCCCCAATACGTGATCTTGACGGATGAAAAATTTATTCTTTCCTTCCTTCCCCACCGGGAGGGTTCCCTATCAGCAGCACCAGCGCTCATGAAATAAACATTTATTCATCCTCCTTCTCCTCAGTCAACCATCACCATAAAAATTCCCCGCTTTTCCCCGAGGGGAAGAATGTGAACGTGCGAATGCACGAGTTGAATTTGCGCGGTTCGGTAATGTTCGCGAAAGAGAGATCACACACACACACACAACTACAAAGAAAGAAAGATGCATTTATTCACAGACACCTATTTGTGTTGTCGTTGTACTTGATTGCTAGAGCGGATCTCAGCTTTGAAATTTCGTGTCAGTACTCCTTTAAGCGGGTGCATTAGCCCTTCTCACGCCCGATTCCTGGCCAATCCCCCGCGTGGGTATGTGCCATGTCAGCGGCCAGGCTGCGCGCGCCCATCTCCACGTGCGCGGACATCGCCGGTGGACGCAGGTTCAGGGTCGCTTAAGAAGTGCATTGCACTTAAAAACGGTAATTACCCCTGCAAGGCTGTGCGCGGACTATGGGGAAAGCCGTTAGAACCTCTAGTAACCAGTAACCTGTCTAGAAGAACAGCTTCTGCGTCCTCGGCTCGCTGCCCTGAGCCTCTTTACTGATAAAAACAAGTTCTTTGTTCTGTAATGCCAATTCGTCTATCCCTTTGGTGACAATAATAAAAAAGACAAATAGCCAGCGTTACCAACTTTAGAAGGGGTTGGCCAAGAAGCTCTTCCGAATTGTATGAACGAGGATTATTATGATGATGATATTGCTTGGTTGAAGCCGCGTCACGTTCTTCTAAGTGCAGGCGCATTGTTTGCTTAGCAATCTCCTGTAAAAGACTGCGCAGTCGGAATGATGACTATGGAAAAATCGTAGACGTGGGATCTTTATAAAAGGGACGCAGAGTAAGACGAGTAAGATCGGGTGCGTGTCCCGTAAACGAGCTTCTTCAACCGTCTGGGAATGACTCCGAATAGTCGGAATTAAAACCAGTAATGTTTAGGAACGGGGCCATGTTTTTGTAGCGAGGGATTGTACCGCCCAACCGCTGAAAATACATTGCTCTTCTGATTTACCTCAGCACCAGGTTCCACCGCGCAAAAACTCCGATGCTTGACCCCCCAAAATTATTCTTAGCCGGAAAAACAATCTGACCCTAGGCGAAATGGCGCGTAGGCTACGCTGTATATCAAATATAAGAAAATGGCCGTTATCTGGGTTGTATGGTATTATCATCATAATCAGCCTGCTCAGGTCCAGTGCAGGACGAAGGCCTCTCCCACTGACCTCTAACCGCTCCCGTCCTCCGCTACTCGATTTCACGGTTTACCCTCGAAGTTCCTTATTTCATCCCTCCATCGGATTAATGGCCTTCCCTTTCTAGACCCATGTAATTGGTATCAAATCTGTTCCTTAATTGTCCACTGGTTGTCGGTTCGTCTCACTACATGGCCAGCCCAAGTCCATTTGTTCTTTTATTTGAACTATGATATCGTCACGTCTAGTTTGTTCTCTGATCCAGGTAGCTCATTTCTTGTCCTTGAGTGTTATTCCTAACGGTATTGGTTACATATGGCCCCATTGAACCGACATAAGTTTGCGTTCCAGTTCTTTAGTAAGGCGTCAAGTTCCAGCTCTGTACGTCATCACCGGCAGTATGCGCAGGTAGTTCATTTTTCTTTTGAGTGACAGAGGTAGCTTATCTTCATTGTTTTCAAGTGCTCCCCATCCCATACCTATTCTGCGCCGGATTTCTGCCTCGTGGTTGGGGCCAGCCCTGACAATCTTTCCGGGGTTGTTGTATTCTTCTATGTTTCTGGCGTTTCGTTTGATATGCTGAATACGCTGCTCTCTGCATGCTTAATAATGATTACATGCTATAAACTTTTTATGACGAACACGCAGCAAGCACCCTATTGCCTTCATTATGTTGTGTTTCAAAAGACTCTGTCTGTAGTGCGTTTTTATAGCCCACCCACGGAGGTCTGGCAGTTTATCGGTGCATATATGTGGGGTGCTATTGCGCCGCCCGCCCCGCCGCATCAACCAAGGCAGCGCGAGGGACGCGCCATCACTTTGTCTCGGGATCACTAGGGAGCGGTGGCGCCTGCGGTGCCGGACATCACCGCCGGGCAGTCCCAGCCCCTACAAAGCTCCTCTGTTAAAACTTGCAAGAAAACTTGACCCACAGGCAACAGGATATTACGCTTATACTCAATAAGAATTTTATATAAAGCTAATTGCGGTAAATGTAATAAAAATGCATCAGAAATTCTGTTCAGACTTGGCTCATATGCAACATGTTGCGATGACTGGGCACAATAAGAATTTTATAGAAATCTAATCGTGATAAATTTAATAGAAACCCGTCAGACACTCTATTCGAAGCTGACTCACACGCAACAGGATGTTACAACCATGCTCAACAATAATTTTAAGAAATATAATTATGGGAAATTTATTAAGAACTCTTCTATTCAAACTTTATTCACACGGAACAGAATATTACGGCTATACGCAATAAGAATTTTATAAAAAATAATTGCCACGAATTCAATGAAAATTCGTCATAAACTGTATTCAAACCCGACTCACACGCACCCGGCTGTTACGACTATACACAGTAAAGATATCATAGAAAGCTTGTTGAATTATTTTAAGAAAAACCCCACAAGAAATTCATAAGTAACTCCATTCAGATCCGATAAAGTATATTGCTTTTGCTCTATAGACTTCTAGTTAAAACGCGGTGGCCAATTTGGAATGGAAACTAAATAGAAATATCCTATAAAATGTTAGTGTTCATCGGATTCTTTTGAGCAATCTCTATAACAAGTTTATTAAGTCTCGGTAAACATTTTTATGAGGGAAGGTTGATTTTTGCGGTAAAAGCTTCCACTAGCCATCTTCAAGCCATATTCTAGTGCAAAGCGCAAAACAGATGCTATAGCTTTATCATCACTGCAAGTAGCGCACCCAACGAGGCACACTCAATCACATGATTTCCGCTTGTGATGCTCAGCTACGAACTCTACGAGCACACTAACGCATTACCAGTGCAGCGCAGTGGGACGCGTTTTTCTTAGCTTCTACACCGAAAGTTCGTTCGAATGGCCGAAGGTGCCACTCGCGCCCAAAGGCAACAGGCCGCCATTAGACGGGAGGAATCCATTAAGACTCTCACTTCCCCTTTCTCCTTTCACCGTGTTTTGGCCACAATTAAGTTGTTGTCATCATTACCTTCAAATGTTTGCCCGCTGAGCTCCAACGGTTCTAGATTGGAATTACTCATACGATTTGCACCTTTGAAAAAAAACCTCGGTGATATTAACAGCACGCTTGTGCCAACTGTTTTTTTAGATGCAAAGCATCTCTTGCTCTCGGCTCCGTCGTCCGTCGTCCGTCCATCCACCGGCCCATGAAGACACCGGCAACACTGCCGCTCCCGCATGTCATGATCGGGGCTATGTCCCTCCCTTGTTGTGGCGCCGTCCACACCCCCACTGCGCATGGTCGGCTCATCTCGGGCCGGCCCAGGAAGACACCGGTAACACTGTCGCTTCACCGGGCGTTCCACAAGACACCACCGGGCGTTCCGCAAGCCGAGCATGCGCAGTGGGGGTGTCGACGGCGCAACAATGACAAAGGAGAGACGTAGCCCCGTCGCATCTAATAAAATTACACCATCTTCCCGTAGGGGAACGCTGAGTAGTATGCGAAACAGCCATGGGCTTAATGCAATTTCCCATTTCGTAGTTCCGGTAAATGAAAAGTGTGGAAGTTACCATGGAAACCAAACTAAATTTAACGGTAGCTACGTACCTCAACCTAACGGAAACGACGAACTGAAAATAATGGGCACTTGAATCGACCCCATGGCTGCTTTGCATACTACTCAGGGTTCCCCTACGGGAAGATGGTGTCATTTTTTTCCTATTTCACCTAGCAAGGCCAGCTTGAAAAGTGATTCCGGGGTGATTACAGAGAACATCGTGGTGTGGCCAACAGCGGCGAAATGTGAAGGCCCTGGACCTGGCACGAGCAGCATGAGACACGCTCACGCCTTCAAACAGTGCAAAAGAACCCTTTCAAACTCTACAAACTCAACTGACCGTAGAAAACAACGCCATAATTAGTGGGGCAATTCGACCTACGCCTTGAGACGCAGTACAGACTCCTGAAGTTCTGATTGTAAAACACACGTTACTCTTTCATATACACCGGAGACCTACGCTGATTGTTGCCAGACGATATCCAGTAGAACAAATAAGCCGATAGAATTGCAAATGTTTAAGGCTTTCTTGGCAAATCCACCGTTAATACCCGATAGAGTCTCGTAAACCTCCCATGGACATTCTAATTCTTAGTTCATTGCGACGTTGCTCAAGTGGATGTGACCCAATTAGGTAACAAAAAGCCATATATCATATGTTTATTACAAGCACGCATTCATTTTCTAAGATATTGTTGGCGAAGTCATCCGTCGGGTGAAGCCGTGAGTGCCGAGTCAGGGCTATTAACTTGGATCGTTGCTGACTGGTTCCTCTCCGGCATCTCATTGGCCATAGCCCTAGCAATTGCTCAAACCCCTGCAGAGATCATCATTACAGACTGCCAACAAGCATGCAGAACATTCTCGATCGAGCGGCTTCCTCTCACCCTGCGCCACACGAATTCCACTGCAGCATCCGCCACAACACCGTGTAAGGATTATTTGGGCTCCCGCCCATGCCGACGTCCCCGGCAACGAAGCTGCCCACCAGCATGCCCGAGATTTGGCACACCGGACTAGTCAGGAGTTCGGCGAGCAGTGGCGTGTCTGTCCCCTTTTGTCATACACAGAAATCACGCAGCACTACCGCCTGCAGCGAACAATATACCCTCCTCCACACAAAAACCTCACAAAAGAGCAAGAACACCACCTTCGATGCATCCAAACCAACACCTTTCCCCACCCAACTACTAGAGCCCACATTCTGGCCCCCACCCTCTACTCCTCGGAATGCCGCTTCTGTGAGGCTCCGGGCACGCTTTACCACATTGTGTGGGGCTGCGAGAACCCCAACCTACACCCCTGCCCTTCCCCTCCCTGAGCACTGGGAGAGAGCACTGACCAGCTCGGACCCTGATGACCAGCTTTGGCTGGTGAAGAGGGCTCAAGAAGCCGGACGGTCTCAAGGGGTCCTGGAATAAGGACTCTTCCCCAAGGCGAACTGCGTTATAGGGACGTCTATTCCTCCTCCACCTCCTCCTCTGTTTGGGCGAGCCCAGTGAAAATCCCACGGCGGGAAGAAGAGTGGTGGCGACGACCACGAAGACACCTACCACGTACCGAATCAGAACCTTGGTGAAGGAACAAAAAAAAATGAAGGCACTCACTAACCAGTGCATTGGTAACAAGAATGGGAGACTTACAAACACGCTGACGCATTATGCCTAACAATGATGCCGGTAAAAGAATATACAGTAAATTAATGCATGGGAAACACGCAATGAACACGTCGGATACTTCCGTAACGGTCATTTTCGGCGCTAGAAATTTTGACGCATTTCGCAAGAGTCGCCCCTGTGGTCTGTTGGTGCGATGCTTGTTCGTACGGCATTTATATCCCGCTCAGGAGAGGTTTACGGTATCGGGGAAGTTTGGAGTGCCACGCAGCCACTTTAAGTCTAAGTATTTCTAATTAGCGGCCTTCATTTCTAATGTAGTGAGATTGCATTCATAAATTGGCGAATTGCAGAAAGTTTCCGTCCACCCTAATCAAATACAGCCTAATTTATACATACAGCCTATTTTCAGATCAGAAAATGCACCTAGGAAGGAGCCAAATGAGCTAGCAGGCTATCAGAAAACCCGTAACATTTTATGATCGTCTGCTGCACCATTCGGCTCCTTCCTACCGTGAATCCCAAACGTGCATTTCGCTCTGAATACCCCAGGTGGCGCCGTCGTTCCAAGATCAACTTGCGCTGGCTCGCACGTCAAAATCATCGGCCATTTTCCCATAGGCGAAGATCGTTTTTATTTATTTTCAGAATAAACAGGTAAGTACCGTCGTCGTTCCCTGTGTCAAACAAAACAGACCACAAATGCGACCTTCGTGTGAAGTTTGAGCGCAAGCGGAGCGGTGGTTCGCTCAGGAAATGTTTTTTTTAAGTGCTGCAATAATCGTCTCACCCCCCTGTATATCCCCAGGTTGTCAAAATTAGTCCGGCGCCCTCCAGTACGGCGCACCTCGTAGCGCAGGTGTAGCTCGGGCGAGTAAAATCACCATTATTTAAATCAATATTTCTTACTACCTATGAGGTAGTTTCACAATTACTGGCTACCAATCATGCTTTGAAACTTGCTCTCGGCGTCGCAGTGTGGTGGTATTGCCGTTTTTTGTTGATTTCAAGTACGACGTATCAGTACTTAACAAGTCTTTCAGGCGTGCTGCAGGAAGTACTTCACTTTAGCGTCATTATCGCTCTACCGCCCACCATCTAACAGTGCAACCAATGTTCTCATAGCGCGACGAGTAGATTTTTGAGAGATGTACTTGGGCACATCAGTTCAGCGTGTGCTCAAGACCTCGGTTGCTTGGTAGCCGTGTACCCATTTGGTGCACTGAGAACCGAATTTACTCTCAAGAGGCGGCTGTTTGGATTTCTGCGCATGCCTCCGGGCTTGAGCAATAGTTGCAGTGCCCAACCAAGAGACGATGAACGCATCATTCTAGACTGCGACTTGGGTCACACGGTACACACAATTAGGGAGGTCACACGAACAAATTGGACTGCACGAGCACCAACTAAGAACTGATTTATTACAAGTACAATATTTCATGGGACCCAAAGCACTTCGAATGGGTTGAAAGTTGAAAATTCAAAGGAGGAGTGTGTAAGACCTTTTTTTGCTGATACACACACGGGGCAAAGCGTCTAAGCTGGTGAAATACTCTGTATCTTTGTTTTTTTTTTGAGTAGCACAGTATTATTTGCATGACGCTTTAATTTTTTTTCTTGCCGAATTTGTATGATCTGCTTTTAATGAAGTGTATATAACGTGGGGTGGGCATGACTGAGCATGATCTCACGCATTGGCTTTGCTCCCGAATTTTACGTGCGGTTTTGTTCTATGCTGTTGAATAAAGTGAAGGTTTTTCGAACACTGGGCTGCGCTCACAATTCTTTCAGTGCAGCTCCAGTTTACCTGAGAGGGCCGTTTGTTGGCATGCGTAGCGTTGTTCTTCAAGCCTGTCATTCAGGCATCTTCCTGTCTTACCGGAGTATGCTTTGCAGCAGGTACACGACGCCTACTTGACATTTAACGTAATTTTTTGCATCCTCTGTCTTGCCGTCGTGTTTCATGGCTTCCCGCTCAGCTTTCACTGTTTCGCACATTCGTTTCGGTTTTACTCCTGAGGAAAACAGCATTAACATCATACCATGCTCCCGTCTTCGTTAATTTATGGGACTAAGTATGTATAGGACTACGGCATGTTGTGGCTCCTGGGTTTTATTTTTTTCTTTCATGTTGTTTAAAGTTGTTTCGTCAACTGAGACTAGCTTACTGTCTGCGTATCTGTTGGCTTGGAGGCGTTCTAGCTGGAGTTCAAAGCTTTCCTCTCACCTCTAGGCACACGACCGCTTGTTTGCTTGTGCCATGCACGCATTAGCGATAGCCCTCCTCAATAGGTTTGTGTGCGACGGATCGTGAAAAGCAAGTCCATTTTCTCCCCTGGCTCGGCACATGTAACAAGTAGGGCTTTTTTCTATATCCTATTGCTGAAGTAGAGTATTGCTGAGTGTTTTTGTAACAGATTTCGTATGTGAACTCTAAGCCTTCGTGCACATTCCTAAACATTTGTAGCATCTTCGCTACTTCAGCAGCGTAGCGCTCCTGGCCTAAACATACTGGGTCGTTGGCATACCTAAAGCATTTCACCACGGTGGTGAAACCCACCACCCACTCTACTCAGCACAGTCTACAATAATGCAAAACCAACTAACCTGATTCCTCACCCTAGTGATGAACGTAGCTTCGGGTGCGAACGCGCTTTGTGCTATTTACACGACGCCGCCGAGCTCGTCCAAGAGCCCGTCCTAGGAGCCCAAGGAACATTCGCAGGTGCTTTCAGCATAGCGCGTGTGCCCTGCCAGGCGAAGTACACCTGCAGTCGGGGAAGAGATCTACCTGCTGGGATTGGTTGCAGTAAGGTGCGCTCATCGACCCCATCCGCACAAACCATCTTGCAGTGAAAGCGAAAAGATATTGGTGACCTTTGAGAAGAAGAGGGTATTGTTGAGATTGTGGGGTTCTACATTTCACACACTAGTTATTCCCCACCCCGCAACAATCCGCGCTTAGCAAACATGCCTTGCGAGTGCTGGCTGCGGCCGGTCCGTTGTTTGCGGAAACAGACAAAGGCAGGAGGCGACAAGGACAAAACATCAACAGCAGAATTTATTGCAATGGGCAGATCAAATATACAGCATACAGAATAATCGTATGCCATAACGATAACATTGGGAGCCAGGCATTAAAGGGGCCCTGAAAGGCGTTTTGAGCACACTAAATGAAGTAGCGCAATCGTTAGATTGGGTCGTCAAGGTCATCTGGGCCAAGTATTACTCTTTTACGCGCAGCGGAAAGCTCACACTTTTGTTGCAAAGTTTGTCGCTTTTTTCTCACCCTTTCCTTCGTGTTTTTTGACGCCGCCATCTTCACATGTCTACATCATCGATTCCCAGATGTTCGTCATGAGCTAGACATCCTGCTATTGGGCGGCTTTTTCACGCACTTCCGGCAAAGAGATGAGTCGTCTGCTCAGCGTCGGCTCGCCGGCTGATCTGCCAGCGGAGTGTCGGAGTGCTTGGACATTTTACGACAAACGAAACAAGTGTAAACAAACGCTTAACCGTTTGTATTGAATGCAACACGGCCATAACACGACATGGATATTCTCTTACCTGAGTACGTTTCATAAAGAAAGCGTTGAAGCCCCGTGGCACTTCTTTCGTGCAATCGCAGAGAACGCCCTGAGCCGAATGCCCGGGTTTGACGGATATATTTTATTCCACTTCAAAACAATCCAGAGATGCGTTTCGAACGAACACAACGTCACAACATGCGTTGCAAGTCTGAACCGCGATTGACAGACGATGGGTTGCCTCCTCCTGCCCGTCGTAAATTCGGTACTCACCTCGCGCGCGGTTGCGGGGACGAACAGCAAGTCACTGGCGCGCAAGCCGAGATGGCTTTTAGCCACGCACACTGCACATACCCCATGCGAGGTTGAGTCGTACGTCGCTCGAGAAAGATAATCCAGACCATGGGAAGCACTATCCACCCGCAGAAACACAACGTCGCATTTCATCGCGAAACAAAGGCGTCCACAACACACACACCATCGCCTCCTGTAATGCCAAATGCATCTCACACTTCCCAATGGGAGTAAGTGGTACGCTTGCAGTGCCTACACGTCGCGAGGTGGGGCCCCGAGCTGAACCGGGATCACGCAACCGTAACTGACTTCTGGGGCGGTTTGTGCCTTGTTGCCAAGGCAACCGATGTTTGAGATTGTCAAAGAAATGGCGCTCGCTCCAGCGCTAGAAAGCTCAGAGCCGCGCCGGAGCAAGTTTTGCCAACGTTGCCGCTCTCCACCACGCGTCGCCCCAAGCTAAACTGGTCACATGATTGAAGCGTTTTGTGCACGGGTTCTGTATCGGTTTAAAATGTATTTTTCACATGCCGCCGGCAGGAATTACCACCACCGCAAAATAAGACCCGGCACCAGCGGGGCCACATCTGATACGGCGTTTTTTGGATAAACAGTGCGCGGTGCATGAGGGGCATGAGGGACCGAGCACACGATCCTCCCCGAGCGGCTGCGACTTCGCCGCCGATTAAAAGTCACGTGCTGCCCTGCAGCAATGCACAACGCGAAAGGGCAAGGGCAGGCCGCCGCACAAATGCGGCCAGATTTTTCGTTCGCTTTTCCAGCCTTGAGCGGAGTGAGGGATTGAAGGTGTCAACAAAGCTTGCCCGTAGCAGACGGCAGTATGAGCAGCACGATAGCGGAAGTACGTCACCGCCGAGGAGCGCAGCATCACGGGAGGGAAGGCTGTCGCGCCCGCGACAGCGGAGAGTAAGTTGAAAGGAGGAGGAAACGCGGCGCGACGATAATGCGCGGTTTTTGATTTACGATTTCTCAGCTAATACTCATCGCTTTAACAAAATTCTTGCGGGAGCATATTGCTAATACATTGTCTTATTTGGTTACATGTACATCCATGCATCGGCGGAAGGTATTTCAGGACCCCTTTAAACAACGCTAGAGTACGAGATGGTTCGACTCACCGATGGAATACCGGAGCAGCGGGGCGCCGCGCGTGCGAGCGCGGTAGCAGACTCCGAGCTCGCCCGGAAGCTCCCTTTGTGGCGCGTTTTCAGACCAGCGCGCAGAAACGTCCCCGCGGTACCGCATCCCCAAGACAAAAGACCGTCCTCTCGTCATGCTACATCCCACCAGACTTCGCCAGACGGTGGCGCTAGTGCGGAGGAAGAACTAAAGCCCCTCGTTAGGAAGAACTTGTTCTCGTTAAGGCGCAATGGAAAAGGTTCGCCTCTACACCGCGCTCCCGTCACGCGAGCGAGGCGCGCTGTGCAACGCCGGCCGCTATGGAAAGCTATAGACGGGTTCGCGTGAAAGTTGCGATCCCCACTAGATGAAGAGAGGTTCAGCACTTTGTTTTTAATTAAAGTCAGTTAAATCCTCAGTTGGAATGTATTTTGCTTGCCACATGGGCCTAGAGGTGTGGCTGCTCATATTTATTTCCCAGAGGCCCTACTTCATTTTCTCGAAATCCAGGACACGGATCAGGCGCTACGCACGCGCGATGCCGTTGTTTCGTGTGTACGTTTTTGTTTTTTTTTCTCGTGCGGGCGCATTTCCACGCCTTTTCGTGCTTTTTTTGCAACTTCCTTGCCAGGAGGAAGTCTGTTTTGGCTTTTGACCATAGTCCCAGCATCACGAGGTCAACATTCAAATTACTATATTTGTTTCGTGATGATAGGTGTTGATAAGATGCTGGGGTGTCCGCCATTATTGTATCACCATTTCTGAGTCATGTGCACAGAGGTCCATGATTTGCCGTGCATTCAAGGGCATATGTAATGCATGCGTGGAGTGGTTACGTATTACAGTGGACTTTCGTTAATACGAAGTCCGTGAGGACCGCAAAAAAACTTGAAATTAACTAAACTTCCGGATGAAGAAATATAAAAATAACAGCAATGTTTCTAGCCCGGAACACGTCTCCCTTCTTGGTTCTGTTCAGAATATCGAGCTCCGTCATCAAGTCGAGTGTTCGACACGGGTTGCCATGACAGGGGAGACATCCCTAAAATCGAAGCCTGAAGCGTCCCCGGCACAAACTCTTCACACAGCGCTGTGCACAACAACAAGAAATGTTGAGAACCTTAACAAAGAGATGCATGCGCTGGCTCGAGCCGCAACTGGGCTGCCGCTTTATTAACTTTACGCTACCAGTGGCGATGGCGCCGGCATTAGTACACAACACGGCGCTGTTTTCGGGCTTGATATTTTTGAATTTTATGGTCACCTCGATGATTTTTATACGAGATAACTTCGAAATAACCGATGTAATGAGTTTTAGCTTCGAATTATCGAACAGTTTTTCCCCTTGGATTGCATGTAACATAGCCGGGACCAGCACAACACTTCCAATTAAACGCAAATTTCAAGTAAGCGACTTCGAACTATCGAGAGTTAACTGCTTTAATCATGAATATCGCGATCTCATTGCTGCTGCCATTATTCAACACCGTCGCTTATGTTATATTCACACCATTATAATCACACCGTAATAACCACACGCAATCTAGTCGCTAACGTGACCGCAATGACCACGTCAGCGGTCGTGTAGTGCGCTTGCCGCGGCGGTGCAGAGCACGAGGACTCACGTTCGGCTGCGGCCGCATTTCTGATGGACGCGGAAAACGCGTGTGTTTTGGGATTGCAGCAAACGTCAAAGACTCGTAGCCTTCCGTTACGGCGCTCCTAACGAAAATTGAATTTAATACACGAGCCCAGCTGCACTACGTATTACCGATTCTGAAAATCATATTTCATCTCTGGTGTGCGCTGCGTGTTTACTAGCATTTATTATTAATTTATAGAAACTTGCTGCCGATTCGCCATATTTTTCCCGCGTGAAATTCAGGGCAACCTGGCTTATTGGCCGCATACAAGAACAAACTTCGAACAAGGGCTTGTTAGCTGAGGTCACAAGTGCACTGGTGGAAATGCTGCGAAATTTGATCATCATAACCACCATTTATTCGCCCTTAAAGGAGCCATGAAGAGAAAACACAAGTTTGGTTCATTCGAAAGATTGCCTCGTTAGAACCATAACGACACCACTTATAACGCAAACTTCGCTCAAATAAGCTACATAATTAGGAAAAACGGGAATGGTCATGCGACCCACCAGCTCATTTCCCGCAACAGAACCTATGCCGTCACATGGGCTAAGCTCTGCGATTGGCGGAGGCCGGCAAAAGCAAACGCATGTTAGGCAGGGCTTACAGTTTGCATAGCGAGCTAAATGCCCGTGAAACATACTGCACATTCTTTTTATGACAAAGAACGGTGGAGTAAACGGTTGAAGTTCCGAACGAACACGCAAGCGTGTGCGCCAATGCGTACGAAACAACCGCCTGGCCGAGCTCGACATCTCGCCGTCGCGCAGACGAATTTTCGGGTTCGAGGCGCTCTGACCTTGGAGGAAAAATGCCGTAAACACCGCGCATTGACGCTCGTATCTTTCTGGTCGAAGCAGAGAGCTCGCGCGAACGGCTTTCCATACACGACACCGGCCAACTGGCATAAGCGATACTGCTACTGAAGTTGAACTATTATTAACCGTAATAAAATACGGCACATACGTACCAGTCTGTATTCGTCCGTGGCGACGGCGCTGACGAGGCAGCGGTGCCGACGGCAGGGCGTTCGTCTGTTGTGGCTATCGCGGAATGGTCGCTTTCCCGTCCACCGCGTATCCCACAACTCTTGCCGCTCGTGCACTTAGAAGCGTTGAGCGTTCAAGTGGTGTGGGGTTGTTAAATGCAAGCCGGAAGCTCCTCGGCGAGAGTTTTGTTCTCCGATCAGGCGATTCCATGACTAGGGCTGCGGGTGCACTAGGTTTTACTAGCATTTTTAAATGGCCGCCGTCTCGGTCGACTCCCGCGTGTGGGTGCTATATGGAGTCGACATACTAAGTATCTGTTTCATGGACCGGCCCGTGTGACACCATTGCTCACGTCACCAAATGTGCAATTTTAGCGGGAGATTTAAAATTTTGGCTTAAATTGCCTTATTTCTCAGTGAATAAAGCATCATTTGCTTCCGGGAAAGCGCTTGGGGTACTATGAAACACCTAATCTTTCGAATAAAACAAACTTTTGTTTTCTCTTCATGGCTCCTTTAAGGACCCCTAACGGGGTACTACATAAAGAGGGGGGGGGGGGCGGTCGAACAAGCCTACACAAAGACAATTGCAGACCAACAACGTTAAGCAGAATACAATTCAAAAATTGGGATAACAGTGCAGCAATAATAATAAAACTTTATACACAAGTAAAAGCACAATTGAAAGTGTGATACAAGTGTAAAATAAAGAAACAACTGGTCACACAACTAATACACCGACATTACGACGGTATGGTTGTCAAATGTGTTTCGAGTAACGCTTTAAACTTTAGATGATTACGCTCATTGGCTATTGCATTTGGAAGACGATTCCGATCCTCAATCGTTAATGGAAGAAAAAATCTGTTAAAAACGTTATGAGAACATTTTAAATTTTGAGCACTCAAGGAATTGAAAAGACGGCGCGAAGTTAGAATTGGTGGAAGAAGCCGAGAGCCATGTGAGTAAGCAAAATTGAAATACAGTTTGTGAAACAAGCAGAGGCGTGCTATTTTCCGTCTAAGATCCGGGGAGTTGGGGGACAGTGATAATTTTATAGTAGTAACACTTGTGCGGAAATTGTACTGGGAAATTATGCAGATGCTGGCAAGAGGTACGGTGCTACAGACTTGCCGCGTGTAGCAATACTGCGATCCGATGGACAAGGAACATAACTGGCCGAGAACAGCTGCCCATCCTGTTGAAAAGCTCATTCGGCTCGTCGCTGAAGCCCGGGAGGGGAGGGCGGTTGGCACGTACGCCGTTCATCTAGGCCGGGCTCGGAATCGACCCGCGAAGTGGACACGCCACTGCCTCCGTGGTGACACTGGCGAGCAAAATCCGCCGCAGTGTTTTCTTTCAACCGTGAGTGCGCTTATCGAAAGCCACCCCCAAACTAGTACGTCGCTCACGTACCATGTAGTTATCTGCAGCGCCGACAAAGGGTAACACAGCCACGGTGGGTGCTTAGGCGATGCTTCGTTTGAAACGGCAGAGAGTGAGAGAGCGAGAGAAAGTGAGTGATAGAGACCGAGAATGAGTGCTGGAGAGAGAGAGAGAGAGAGAGAGAGAGAGAGAGAGAGAGAGAGCGAGCGAAAGAGAGCGAGCAAGCGATAGAGAAAGAGAGAGAGAGAGAGAGAGAGAGAGAGGGAGAGAGAGAGAGCGAAAGAGATAGAGAGAGCGAGAGAGGAGAGAGAGAGAGAGAGAGAGGAGAGAGGGAGAGTAGAGAGAGAGAGAGAGATAGAGAGAGAGAGAGGAGAGAGAGAGAGAGAGAGAGAGAGAGAGAGAAAAATGTTTGAGGTACGGCTCATTTTCTCTGTCCAGAATTTTTCTCCATTTTGCGTTTTTCTCTCGCCCTAATTTCTAATTTTCAAAGAAACGAAATAGCTTGCGGGCCGAGCGAAAATCGAGCCAGTGTATTATAAATCCTTGCAATGGGCACACTTGAGACAGCAATAGCTGCGTTGCCGGTGTATAGGGCATATGCAGTACTTAGCTCTCTCTACCATCAAGGAAAAATAAACAGTTGGCGACCACCCCGAATGCTCACACTTTTAGAAATTCGATGATGAATAAATTCCCCTTCCACAGGCTATACATGTTTCAAGCGCAGACTTAGTTCACTGAGATTGTTAAAAGGAGTTTGCGTGTTTCGTTGTGTTGCAGGTATTAAATTCATTAGCTGAGCTGTTCCTGCGATCGCAGGGTTTATTCGAGTTTCGAAAATACGTGTGCAGTAAGCATTCTGGAATCTGATTCCGGAGTCACTACTGAGTTGTCTGGGGAATAGTGCGTGGATAAAATTGGGGACCTGATGATGACGTTGATGGTTTGATTTTTATGGCCCGCGGCCAACTGGGGAAAATAGCGCCAAATCGTGTTATTTATGAGGGGTGAAGATGTAAGAAATTGGGGACCTACGTAGAGTATTCATGGCGAACGGTATGACGAGTGAAGTGGTGTGACAATCAAAGCTGATTTGCATACTGCGATCAAGCTAATGCAAA
>JABSTR010003319.1:0-27591 GCA_013339765.2 Haemaphysalis longicornis | reverse complement strand
TACTGGCGCAGGAGGTCTTCGAGCTGTTTGCGCTGAGACGACGTTCCTTTGAAATTCTGAAGCTCCTGTAACAGGTCTGCAGGCAGGCTTTCAGTCGACAAGCAGCGCGAGACCTGCAGTGTAACGGGGACCCGCCGAGGTCTCAATCGGGAAAAAACCTGGGTCGTCGCCAAGGTAGTACCCGCCAGCCCTGATGTCCAACCGCATAGCAACATCTGCGATAAAATCTGTGCCTAGGATCATGGCAACCGACAAGCCCTTGAGATACAAAAACCTTTCTCTCTTAGCGCGGGAGCTAACCGATATGCGTAACCGAACAGCGTTCGTGCTCTCCGCGGCCGCGCTCGACCCCATCCTCAGCATAACTTCGGTATGGCGAAATTTTACCCGCTTTGCCTTGCAGTGGTTCGAAAAGCATATCGCCGATAAGGGAAACTGTGAACCGGTATCAAGGAGTGCAGTTACGATCTTGCCGAGCACTTTGACACGAATGGTTGGTGACACTAGCTTGGGGGTATACTGCATGCGATCCACCGAAGGCACAAGAAAAGATTTACCAGGTGTGTTGGCCCGCTGCGAGTCGCTGCCTGGCTTCAGCGACCCGGGCCGTGAAGTTTCCCGAACGCGGAAATCTGTCCTCGGTGGCGGGCCCCTGCTGACGGGCCTGGTTGCGTCCGTACCACATTCGTCCGCCGGATGGCTCGTCTTCGTGTGGGACCGGGTGGCCCACGGCCCCGTAGCCCGCGTTGGCTGGGACCGGGTGGCCCACGGCCCCGTAGCCCACGTTGGCTGGGACCGGGTGGCCCACGGCCCCGTAGCCCGCGTTGGCTGGGACCGGGTGGCCCACGGCCCACGTTGCCCCACGGCCCCGTAGCCCGCGTTGGCTGGAGTGCGGTCACGGTATCGGTTCTGCGGCCGCCTTCTTGGTGCAAATTCGCCCGGATCCAAAGCCCGGTGTGTCGCGGGTTGCGGCGCCCACGACTGGAAAGCGCCAGGCCCGTTCCAGGCACAGCTGGGCTCCAAGGATTGGCTCGGCGTTGGCGGTGGTGCATACTGCAATTTGGCGAGCAGGCACTCCTGAATAGCGCGCGCGTTCGAAGCAACTGCATTCAAATCCGCGTACGTTTGAGCATACAAATACGGCTGGACCGAGGATGGCACTGCCGTACACACGGGCAACTTGCTCAGATGAAGTTAGTCTCTGGGGCCGCTCTCCTGTATAGTTCCTGCATAGCGCGTACATACTCTAACAGGCTTTCGTTAGGGTGTTGCGTCCTGAGATCTAACTCACGAGAATGCGAGTGTCGTATCAGGCGGAAGGAACTCAGTCCGAAAGCTTACCACAAAGGTGGCCCACGACGCAAACGGGGACTGCAGGCGCCACCAGCAGCTGCAGGCCCTTGGAAAACCAGTGGCAATACCCTGGTTAGCATATGAGTGTCCGACGCTCCGACGGCGGGCCTTGTAGACATCGAGCTTGTCAAGAAAATCCGCGACGGACAGACGGTCGTCATAGCCGCGGTAGGTTGGGATGTCAGGCTGAAGACGGGCGCCGGGTCTTGTAGAGTGCCCAGGTGTTGCGTAAGAGCTTGACATAAGCCGGCCACTGTGGTGAGAGCTTCGCTGAAGGCGGTGTCGGGGCCGTGGCCCCGACGACTGTTTCCGAACGAAGTTCCTTTCCGTCGGCAGCGGACTTCATTGCTGGACGCCAACGAAACTCCGAGAACCAACGAACTCGGGCGAAGGAGCTACAAAGATGCCACCGTATAAATCGAGCACGCACCAGCACAAAGTCACTGCGGGTAATGCTTATCAGTTGCGGCGCTCGCCGGAAAACTGGACATTCGGTGCCGCGGAAAAGAAAGCTGGGTAGTGCGCAGGCTCGTTGAAAAGAAATGAAGTCGGGCGTAAGAGCAACAACATTTATACCCGGCTTTCAGCAGCAAATACATTTCGCTAAGCTGAAGTGCTAAGTTCCAGAAACAGCTGCCGCTTGCAAACACATGCACGAAAGTTTTAGTCGCAATTTGCTCCTGTGCGTAAGCCTCTTGCTGACAAAGGACTGTGCTAGCCTAAATACACGTTGGGCGCCACTGTACGTAGTTCTGCCTACCGAGGGGGGTTCAGGCAACGGCCTCGTCAAAACATCACGCACAGAACATTGCAAGAGGAACAATTGCGCTTTACTCAAGCAGTGGAAAATGAAATATAAATGGAACAGGGGATACAATCAGCCAAGCACATAGCAAAAACACTTCAGGGTCCCAGGGCTTACGGTACGGCGGGACGAACGGAGGGCCTTGCTGACGTGCGTCTTCTTCAAGGTGGCTGACGGCGGTGGCTTCTCTCTTGTCACCGGCGGCGCTCCCGGCCTGCAACTCCCCTCGCTCCCAAGTGCCGCTGCCCTTATCTAGCGTGCCCAAACATGTGCCACGCCCCCCCTCCATCGCACAGTCTTTCTGCCGTGTGTTCCCAGATGGCAGGAGAGGTGGCGCGCGGAAGTTTGAACGGCCTAACGTGGGCGCTCACAGGGGAGAATCCCCACAAGACCCACCAGAGCTATTGTTGCACACGCGAATCCAGCCCCCCAACGAAAGTGTTGTAGTGTTCGATGAAGAGATGGAGATGCGGCTCCGACGAGCTGACCCAGAAATGGTGACGAAAAGAAAGCTGCGCTTTCTCATGGGGGGCGTAAAGCAAGAGCTCTTCGCTGGACTAATTCGCAACCCCCCAAGGACCATCGCTGAGTTCGTGACCGAGGCGTCCATGATCGCGAGGACCTTGGACATGCGTTTGAGGCTGTATGGTCCACCACAAAACGCGTTTTTGGCGAACTCCTTCAACGCCCCTAGATTCGCGACAGAAGACTTACGGGAAACAATCCGCCATCGTTCGCGAAGAACTCGGGAAACTTTTCCCATCAATGCCGCAACCCAAAGTCGCCTCCCTGACCGACGTTATCCGAGAAGAAGTTCAGCACGTTCTGGCGACTTCTGCGCCGTCGGAACCACCCCGTGAGCCACAAGCTGTGACCTACGCCAAAGGTGTTCGTCGACCCACCCTTGCTCCAACTCGTCTTCAAGAGGCGCCACCGTACCACCGCCCACTGTCGCCCGCCCAACCCCTTGTGGTATAAAACCAGACGTCGTGGAAGAAGCACGTATGGCGAACTCCTGATAATCGTCCTCGGTGCTACCACTGTAGAGAGGCAGACCACATCTACCATCGCTGCCCCTACAAGAGGCTTGGTTTGCGAGGGTTCTCCGTCGACGCACCCCGCCTCCGACCCGGTGAGCGCCCATCGGAAATCGAAAAATATCTGTCCAACGCCAGCCGTGGACCAGCCCGTTTCAACCGAACCCATACCAGTCACCCAACCACCGTAGCAATGCTCATTTCGCACGTGGAAGGTCCCCCAGCCACGCGGGGGAAACTAATGGCAGCAACTTCTCGAGGTGAAGTTGCACAACGGCTAAAAAATGAAAACCCTCCAACAACGCAAGGGCGCGCCGAAGACCGTGATTCACGACATGCCTTTATCCCGACGACCCGACGTAGCAGTGAAGAGACCTCTGAACACGACAACAGCTACGCGGCGCGGCGCGTACCCAACATGACCACGACGGCCACTGAGAAGGCGACGACAACGACGACGCACAGTGCCCGAGCGTCAACACGCACAAGCCGACATGCGACGCCCCGACGCACCCGGAGCTCGAGGAAGGCAGCGTCCGACGTCCAGTTGTCCATCGACGGCTTTGACATAGTCGCCCTCATCGACACAGGAGCTGACTACTCGGTAATGTGCGGGTCATTCGTGTCTAAGCTGAAGAAAGCTACGACAAGATGGGATGGTCCGCATATACGCATAGCAGGAGGCCCCCTTTGTGACGCCAATCTGGAACGTAGACATTGCGCGTCATCATAGACGGCACGACGTACTCAGCGGCGTTCGTCATTTTGCCTAACTGCTCCCGTGACGTAATTCTCGGAATGGACTTTTTGGCGGACAACGGCGCTATAATTGATCTGCTGAACAAGTCGATAACTTTTTCCGCAGATCACTGCATGACGCCGGAACCGAACCCCGAACACCGTGCAGCTGTAAGGATCACAGATCATCATGTCGCCCTGCCACCCCTCGCAAGCTTGATGATCAGCGTCTACTGTGAAGATGCGATTCCTGTCATTGACGCTGTCGTAGAGAGTGACACAAGGCTGCTTCTCGACCGCGGTGCGTCTGTCGCAAGAGGCATTGCGCGGTTGAAGCAGCGCAAATCCAAAGTTTTGGTCACCAGTTTTACCGAGGAGTACCAGCATTTAAACAAGGGCGCTGGAATTGCGTTCCTCGAAGAAACGCAGCAAGGAGGTGACGTGATCGCAGTCGCCGACTTGGACCGCGCTCCCGCAGATACCTTCAATCTTCGGCATCCCTTCGACGTGAATCTGGCGCGACCGCAAGAAGAAAGAAACAAGTTATTGGCTTTCCTGCTTTGCTACAGCGAGTGGTTGTCGTCGCACTCAAAGTTACGTCAGACACCTCTGGAGAAGCACCGGATAATAACCAAAGATGGAGCCCGACCTACCCGCCAACTACCGTAGCGCGTCTTTTCACACGAGCGCGAAGCCATCTGAGCTCAAGTCGATGACATGGTCAATGACGACATTATACAGCCATCGAAAAGTCCGCGGGCTGCGCCGGCCGTACTCGGGAAGAAAAAAGACGGCACACTGAGGTTCTGCGTTCACTGCCACCGATTGAACAAGATCACCAAAAAGGACGTGTACCCCCTGCAACGAATCGACGAAGCCCTCGACCACCTCTGCCATGCGAAGTACTTCTCATCGATGTATACCTGAAGCCAGGCTACTGGCAAATGGAAGGCGACGACAGAGATCGGGAGAAGACTGCATTCATATCCCCGACGGCCTATACGAGATCAAGGTGATGCCGTTTGGGCTACGCACGGCACCAGCAACGTTCGAAAGAGCCATGCACACTGTGCTAGCTCGCCTGAAGTGGCATACCTGCCTCGTATACCTCGACGACGTTGTGCAAGGTTGCAGTCTATACTCGGGCCCTTCACTACGTTGGCGTTAACGCTGAAGCCTGAAAATTGCCGCTTCGCGTACGAGGAACTCACGTTTTCGGGCCATGTCGTCAACGCCGCTGGTGTTCTGCCTGATCCGGCGAAAACTTCAGCCATAGCGAACTTTCGAAGACCGGAAGATGACAAGGGCGTGCCCAGATTTCTCGGACTGTGCGCATACTACAGGCGCTTCGTCGGAAATTTCGCACGAATTGCAGAGCCACTCATACGCTTGACGAAAGATAGCACGCCTTTCAGCTGGGAAAGTACCCAAGAGGAAGCCTGCTGCGAACTGCAACAACGCCTGCAAAGCCCACTCGTGCTCGCTCATTTCGACGAAAACACCGATACGGAAATTCACGCGGATTCCAGTGATATAGGCTTGCGTGCCGTCCTCGTCCAAAAGCAAAACACAAATAAACAGACTCAATGCATGGTTCGCGGCAATATGAACTGTGGGTACACAGCTACCGTCGTCCTCCGAGAAGAGACAAGTAAAAATAAAGAAGGGCATCAGCAAAGGAGGCAAAAATCTCTCCAATGTTATTCACAGAATGCTTACAAGAAGAATTTAGAACACTGGATTGCATACCAGTGGACGTAAAGCGTAATGAAGAATACTCTAGTAAGCTCAGGTTTGCAGGTGATGGTGCATTGCTAAGTATCGAGGGCGACGAATGTCAAAACATGATTACCGCACCAGAAAAGCAGGGGAGCATCATTTGCCAGAAAATAATATGCACAAAACAACAGTAATGCTCACTGGCCTCGAGAGAGCACAACGATTTCACATAAATGAAAAGGCAGTGGATGCGACAAGCGAACATATTTACGTAAGCTAAGTAAGGACCCAGTATTCCAACCTTGATGGAGAGATAATTACAAAAATTGTAATGTGGTGGACAAAATTGGGCAGGCATTCTAAGGAAATAAATGGCAGCCAACCATCGTCTCTCAAGAAGAATGTGTATTACCCGGTGCTCACCTACGGGGCAAACTATCACTAATAGGGATTAAATAAATTTGAGAATGACTGAGCGAGCAACAGAACAGAAGATGGAAAGTGTAACGCTAAGGGACAAGAAGATAGCCGTGTGGGTCAGGGCACACACCCGTGCTAAGTACATATTAGTAGAACATATGAAGAAATGCGCGGGGTGCGGAATGTAATGTAAAGGCAAGATAACAGTTGGTCATTAAGGGTACAGAGTGGATTCCTAAAAAAAAGCGTAGCAATGTCGGTCGAAATTTAAGTGGACCGAAGAGAGTAAGAGTTTCGCGGTGATAAATTGGTCACAGTAGCACAATACTGGGATATTTGGAGGTCTTTTGGAGAGGCCTTTACCCTGCAGTAGATGCAGATGGCCGATCATAATGATGATGATTATTATGAGTATAGAAATAGTTCAATAAATTGGTTGTCTTCATTAGTAGCGGCTGTGTTTCCGGTAGGAAGCTGGGACCAGCTTATCTAGCGCAAGTTGAAATCGGCAAAAAAAAACAGAAGTGTAATGATGTAAGGCATTGTTCTGAATTAACGTGCACAATAAATAAAATGTATCGTATTGGAATACGAGCGATGAGGACACCAGGTTTTGATAGCGATGAAGACGCCACCTTCTCCGTGGCTGTCAAGCGTCTCGACTGGCAAAGAACGCGATGGGAAGCAGAGGCCGGCTCAGTAAAACAAACATTTATCACTAATGAAGTACACCACAAAACAAAGCACAACAATCAAAACCATTCGCACGTGAAAAAGGACTGTTAAGAAAAAAGTACAGTTCCACCCCAAGTCTTCTATGACTGCCTACAAAGTCACACGCAAACTATCCATAAAAATGCCTACCCAGTGATCCGCGCTGACGTGAACCTGCAGAGTGGCTGTGAAGAGATCAAACTCGTAGCGTCTTTGTCGTCTCGAGGTTGTATGTCCGGCGAAGTGCGATAAGATCGGAAGCGTGTTCGGGGGGGGGGGGGGGGGGTGCCATAGCAAGGGACGACGGTGCAATGCCGCTCCCCGAATACACGCACCCGTCGTCTCTGGAGCCTCCAAGGCGTGGGTTAGCGTAGCTTTGGGAGACTGGAGCCGAAGCTTCGCCGGCCCGCTCTCACCCAGGCTTGGATCGCTTCAGCTCTTGCTCTGTCGGAAGCCGGGTTCTTTCCCCCGCACCTGCCTCGATCTCTGTTCCTCCTCTCATTCTTCTACCTTCTTTCCTCGGTTTTCATTGCGGAGGTGTCCTTGGATCATGACAGTGACCAATACGATACCGGCGATGCACATTAAAATTTGGTTTAAAAGGGAGAACCTCTTTGTCGCTGATGTCACTCTGTGGTCCAGTTTCGTTTGAACTACGTTGTTTGTTTTATTGTTTTCAATAAAAGTGTAGCTTCGATGCGCGTTGAAATTACACTGTGGATGTCCGTGAAAACGATAGAAAACTTTAGGAATGATAATGCTCAGCGTCAGGATAAAATGTCTGTGGTACATATGATCAGCGTCATTCAGTGCTATTAGTAAACTCAGTGGGTGTTTCGATATATGCGGCAAAGAAAAGGCTCTCTGCATTCGCTAATGCTACCACGGACATGTTGGAGAAGTCGCATTTATTCCGAAAAGCAGATGGTCTAACCGTTATTTAAACGCAACACTATTAGGTTTTGAATTATTTACGTATGTAGTAACGGGATGCTCGCGTGGCTACAGCGAATTCCTACTTATTCACGCAATCATTATTTTTTAGCTTTGGTGCATACAATAGGTTGCTTTCTTTCGTTTTATTTTGATGAAATGTACAATGATCGATCGTTTTTGTTAGCGGCGGATGTTCGGATACGATGCGTTCTTTGGATGCTAGAAGCGTTCATTTGGAAGTTCAGTTTTGTATGGCAGAAGGCCGACTCCCTCCCCCTATTTCTTCTACGATTCCTTATAGCTGTCGTGTACTCGTAGGAAAAAAAGGTTGCTCCTCAAGAGGCGTTGTCTTGACTCGATGCTTTTGGTTTTTCGTGTTGCTATTCCCTGAGTTATCCTTTCTTCAGTGGCCAATGCTTCATTGGTGTTCCGCCTAATTTTGATTCGAGTGCTAGAAGTCGTTTGGTCACAGCAAACTGGCTGGTTTGGCTTTCATGGTACCACTTAAGCTGAGTCAGCTTAAAAGGTCATGCAGACACTATACGAGTTTGTTTTATTCAAATATTTTGTATTTTATAGTTCCCCGAGTGCTTGCCCGGATGCAAACGATGCTCTATTCACTGAGACATTATTCAATTTAAGTTAAAATTTTGATTTTTATCTCCTGTGTCTTTGTGGTTTGCAGTGACACCACAGGAAGCGCCGCTCGCCGCCAATTGCGAAGCCTTGTTTACCGTTAGTGAACATAGATGGAGCCACCTTACAGTGACAAGTTTTATGCCCTGGGTTTGTTTTTCACCGTAGTTAAACCCCGCTTGTTTTTGTTCTGAAAGGAAATAATCATTTGGTGAAGCATGGTGCTAGCTCAAAAAATACGGTCGTCTAAGACACCGTTCCTTGCGTCAATCGACCAGTGTCTTCTGAGACGACCCCAAATGCATGCAGTGCTCTGAGCGCAACCAAGCATAGTGCGCGCACTACCAACAGCAGTACGCATCGGTGATTGTGTGTTTATGTGTAGTTTCGTAACTTCCAGTATTACAGACCTATGGATCGCCTGAACAAGACGATCGCGGATATGGTTTCTATGTACGTCGACGTTGAACATCAGACTTGGGACGAAGTCCTCCCGTATGTCACGTTTGCGTACAACACAGCGATCCAGGAAACTACGCGGAAGACACCGTTCAAGTTTGTCTATGGAAGACGGCCTACTACGATGCTCGACGCCGTGCTACCGCACGTAGAAGACGACTTCAACGCCGACGTCCAAGGATATCTTCTACGTGCGGAGGACACCCGGAAGCTCGCTCGAAGTCGTATAATGAACCAGCGGCTGGTGGATGCCGGATGCTACAATCTCCGACGCCGAGACGACGAGTACCATCCTGGGACTCGCGTGTGGGTTCGGACTCCCATCCGGCGACGCGGACTCAGTGAGAAGAATCTGCGACGGTATTTCAGACCCCACTGGATTCTATGACGTGTTGGTCAACACACCTACGAGGTGGTCCCCGGTGGTGATTCCGGAAGATCAGGACGACGCACGCGGCCCGAAGACGTCCACGTGGTTCGCCTAAAACCTTTCTATGCACGATGATGGACTTTTATTTTTTGTTTGCTCTGACTGTCACTGATGTTAGCATCGGGTCGATGCACTCTTAGAGGGGGGTAATGCCGAGAACCATGCATTGGGTTTGTTGATTTAGGTTTTGTTTTTACAGCCTGGTTGCGCGGATCTGTGTTATCTGTGTGCCTAGGAAAGCCCGTTCCATTCTTTCTTTCTATGCCGCATGTGTGATCGCTTCTGATAGGGAGAGCATTCCGAACTAACGTGAACAGCCGAGAATAATCTTCTTTGTTCTGGATGTAAATCGACAGTTCGAGAAACACTCGCCCCGAAAGATAAAAGCCTGCATAGAAGACGCCGCGGTATTCGTCTCTCGACGCTCGCCTACACACGTCATTTTCTTACCTGCTCCCTCACCGCCTGTGTATTCTTTCATTTGTTAGGGGAGCACAAGTTCGCTCCAATAAACTTGTTTTCTTTGAAAACAACTGCGTCAAATTTGGCTTCGTGACAATATTAGCAATTGGAAGTGTGCGAGAGGGATCTTGTGAACAGAGCATTTAAAAAGCAGGTTGGACTGTACCAGTTCCTCTGAAAATTGTTTGGATTGTTCACGAAACAAGCAAAGTTCGAAAGACACATGGGTGGTATGCTAGCCGGACTAATGTGTCACACCTCTCTGCGCACCCCGAGAATGTTGCCGTATGCATGCAACTGAAGGTTCCACTAGCACACCGAACGGTTGCACTCGCTACTTCAGGCAATCTGAATACCTGGGGTAATGTTAAAGGCTGAAAAGTACTGCTCTGCATACGAGGAACTGAAATTTTCGGGCCACGTCTTCAGCACCAAGTAAACCTACCTTACCCCGTGAAAACTTCAGCCATCAATAACTTTCTGAGGCCGAAGGACAACAGAAAATTGTGAAGATTTCTCTGACCCTGCCTGTACTTACAGGGCTTTGTGAAAAACCTCGCAAAAATCACTGAACCCCTCACCCGCTTACAAAAGACGCGTCAGTTATTCAATGAGGAATCACAGCAGAACGCTTTTCGCGAGCTGCAAACTCGCCTTCTCTGATTGCACATTTCGACGTTTCCACCGAGACAAGAATGAAGGCACACGCGACTGACTTCGGCTTTCAAAATTTACGCGCCAAAAAGCACAACGGCTGTGAAAAATTATTCGATTGCATGAACCGTGGTGATCAAGATTAGAACATCTTCGGCCTCTGGAAAAGAGTGTGTTGCCATAGTAGAGGTCGTATCTAACCTTGTCCCGAATGTAGGCGGCAGGCTGTGTAAGATGGTAAGGTACTACAATGCGTTGGGTTCGATTGCAAACTTGAAGAACCGGTTGGACGCCTCGGGAAATAGAGCCTGGGCGTGCAGGAATTTGTCGTGACCAAACTTTGCAAATCCGGAAATAAACAGTAGGATAACGACTGTCTATTACGCGCGCTCCATCGACTCGGCGTCACAGAACTTGCTTAACTTTGCCGCGTTTCTCGCCATCGTAGCAGATAATCGGTCTAGCCACCCAGCGTCTTCCGACGCCGACTTTAGCGTCACAATCTTCCACCTCAGAAGACTCAGTGTAGCCGTTCTGAAGACTTCTAAGCAAAACTGCGCATCATTCTACCCCAAAATTCTGTGCTAATCAAGAACTTTGTCCAACTGACGAGCATGAAGTAACTTCTTGGCAATCCCCCCCAAACATTCGCAATGCCATTTTTGAGGCATGCAACGACGACCCCTGTACTAGAGGTACTGCACAGCACGCACATTGGGAAAAATTATGTGGAGGTGCTTGTGAGTTTCCCTTACATTCGACCTCTCGCAATGCGACTGCCAGCGGCGCAATTACACCGCCAAGAGCTACCACACTTCTGCAGCCAGTTACCGCACCATCGAGGCCTTTTGATTACATCAGAATGACCTTACCTGGCAGTTCTCTACGTTTTTAAGCGGAACCAAGTTATAAGCCTTAGCCACAGACTGTATGAAGCGCAACTCAAAGACCGCCGCTAGTCGGAATGGCACTGCGGAAGGAGTCCCGGAATTTTTCATCCACGTAGTTTTGCTGTGACATAGAGGTGCTGACGTTTTAATCACCACCAGGAAAGAGCTTTTACTGCAGTACTGGTGCAAGGAGTCTTACGTTGCAGCAACATGGGCCACCGTAAAAACACGGCCTACCAAAGAAAAAAAAAGACTAACCAAACGCCTGAGCAAGGCTACTGCAGATAAGTACTGCAATTCGACATTAAACAGGCTCTTCAAAGGAGCCGTACATGATGTCACGTTTGCAAGCAATACAGCTATCCAAAAAACTACGCCGGTGACTTCATTCGAGCACTTTTACAGAAGACAGCGATCTACAAAGCTCGACGCCATGATTTCTTAAGTAGAACTGGAATTTCTCAACACCGACATCACAGAATATGTTGAGCGTGCGGAGGAGGTAGGCCAATTTGTCAGCTTCGCATAGGGACCAGTACCTGCTGGATACCGAATGCTACAACCTCCGACGCTGAGAAGCCGAGCCCTACCTAGGCGCCTCAGTGTGCAGCCTGCAGAACGTAATCCAAACGCGCCAATGCAGTGGCTGCCCCAAGAGCCAGGGGCTCCGCCTAGCCTACCGCTGCGGCCACAAGGATGCTTTGAATTCGGGATGATATAGCGCCTGTTATTGCATATCTGGTACATTTGGGCACTCGCGGTTAGCACATTTCTTCCTCTATCACCCTCGGTTATTCTTCCTTTCTTTCTTTGTTTGACTCTGTAAGCACAACCCACGGTGGCTGCTGCCTGCTCGAAATGTAGCAATCAACTTGGTTACGTAAGAGGCAATATTTGAATTATTCAACGAAGCTAGCAATGCTATTTGGTACACAAACAGCATTTCCTATCGAGAAAAAAGATTCATTCAAGCTTTTGTAGTATTTCACCACCACTTCCCATGACTTACAACTGTATTTCGGGCCTGAGTTGCCGGCAACCATACAGCAGCGGTCAGGCCAGCGACACAGCAAAGGGTGCTAAGAATCTCTGGTTAGGGGCAGGCCCCATGTGTACCATAACCCTGGCAACATTAAAACGCATGATCTCTGACTAGAAGGTAAGCTCAGCTTTCAGAAGAGCAATCTGATTCACCTAGAAGAGGAAGAGAAGGCTTTATGAAGCTGACTAGCTTGCATATTCTGTGCCACAGACAACCTCAAGAGAAGACACAACATGGGGGTAGGATGGCTAAGCCATAGAGAAATGTCAAGACACGCTAAGAAATTTTTGAGGATCAACAAAATGTCGAATCTTTTGTGATCAAGCTCAACAAGCGATGCAGGCTAAAGATAACACAGACCTATGCTCCAACTGGCTAGATGATGAAACCGTGGACACTTTCTCTGAGGACCTGAAATCAGCAATGAAGAAGGGAACAACGAAGTTCACGAATGTTATGGGAAAATTTACCGCAAAGGTAGTTTAGAGCAAAGGTTAGGGGCAAATAGTGCAAAGGCCGTCGGTACAATGGAGAAGATGCCCTGGTGGGATTAATGGGGAGGAATATCCTGAGGAGTTTCAAATGGTCTTTTACTAAGGAAATAAAGAAAAATGTACAATACAAATACAGTTGTCACAACAAAAAACGAAAGCGAGTTTATTTTTAGTGACCAGCCAGGTATTCAGCAGGAGGCAATGGTGCTAGCAAGATTCAGAGTAGCGACCATAGCATGGTTAGATGCAAGGTAAGGCTAAATCTGTACAAGAAAACGGAAACTCGTTAAAAGTGAAAAACATGATCATGACGTCAGGCGGAGCAACGATGCAGGAGCAAATACCTCTTAAAACAAATTCTCGCCTATCTACGAGAAGGCAACCTAGCAAAGGGGATCGCAGAGTGAGCAGCTGCTGAAGCAGAAGCAACATGCAGAGAACAAACTAGAAAAAAAACTCCGAAAAAGCTGGAAATAATTGTGGAATGTAAAAACGTTAAAGTGTCAAGTACGGACGATCATGTCGAGTTAGCAGAGGTGTCGGAATTATACATGTTAAACAAACGAAGTACTTGCATATCAAAATCCAGTCATCCAGGAAGTGTTTGAAACAAAAAGGTAGCCTATATAAAAAGTGCATATAAAAAGTGCATATATTCAGTTTTAGCCATCGGCAAAAACGGTATGTATGCATTCACACACGAGCACGGTAATATTACGCGCAGCATGGACGAGATATTAAAGCTAGAATAACGATTCTTCACAAGGCCTTACGCCAGCGACGTTAGACAAGGGTAAATTGCGGTGTGTACAATTTTACCTTGCGATGTCTAAATTGTGGCGGACGAGGACGTAGAAAAGCGTCTCAAGAGCACGCAAAGAAGAAACGCTTTAGCTGATCAAAGCAGAACTGTTAATATTTTGAATAAAGGGGGAGAGGTATTGTTTTGAAAGTCTTTCTCCGCTGCATTCAGAATACTTAGGGACTGAACAACTGCCCAATGCCTTGAAAATCGCAAACATTTGGCTGCGTCATAAAAGGAGAGATACCAAACACATTAAGAAAGATTGATTCAGCAGCCTAGTCTTCGTTTTTTAAACGCTGATTACCAAAGTAATTGTAACCCGCATTAGATTCCACATAGTAACCCAACAGATTCCCAGTAGTTGATTCCCAATTAGATTCGCAATAGTAAGCCGCAATAGATTCCCCACAAAACTGTACGAAGGCTAAAATATTCTACGATTACTCAACAGCATATCGCATCTCTGACCTCAATCAAGCAATCTAAACATTGCAGAGTCAGCTATGCCGCTTCACAGGGAATAAATACACTAGAAGAAAGCGCGTTACTCAGTGCACACCACAGCCATGCTGGAAGAATGAAAAAACCAGTGAATAGAAGAGACCTACATAATGGCGTACACGACATATATACGGGATGTACATGCAGCATTATCACTTACAAATTTAGATTTGACAGTAGGTGGTAATAAGGCGCGTTCGCTTACTTTTGAAAAGACCGAAGAAAAAAAGGCTTTTGAAGATTTTTATGCAGATCAAGTAGTATTTGGTGCGTAAGGTCGGTCAAATATGTTCCGGAAGAGTAGAATTTCCGAAAGCCACGTTCGTACGGGCAGAAGGATACTTACCAAATGATTCATGACATGAGATGATCTTCAGTATTCGAGGATCTTGGACGAGATGCGGGTGAGAGATACATGGCAGTCAATTCCTGGGGAAGAGCGACTGCCTGATTTCAAGACAGCGGTTACATTTGCTTTTTTCCAGTTATGTGGAACATGACCGGTGCATAGAAATTGGTCAAATATTAGACATAACGTTTGGTTTGAAACAAATATAGTATTATTAAGTAACTTACTGTTAATCTCGTCACAGCTGGCAGAGAATGTTAACCTGAGTTTATAAAATATTTCAGCTCTACTCTTGGGACTAAATTGAATGCGTGCTGCGCAAGGCAAGGAGTGAATTATTTAACTGCGATACACGCGTTATAATAGGATTCCTTACAGAGATAAAGTAGTCGTCGAAACATGTAGCACATTTGTCACTGTCTACATGGTGCATGGCAGTGTTTGTGAGTTCAAGTTGATATTTTTTCGACTGAAGGGAAACAACGGTTACGGTTAGTAGGTGCGTGGAAAGAAATCTCGCTTCAGCATTGGCTATTTCTTTTACGAATTTGTGTGCACATTTGTGTGCACATTGCCGTATATGTCGATTTGCCGTATATGTGTGCACGTATACGGCAAATCTCCGTATAGTGGTTCTTTTTAAGTGCGAATGCACTTCTTAAGCGACCCTGAATCACGCGTCCACCGCCGTCCGTCCATCCGCAGCCTAGCAACGGAGCTAGCTAGCGTGCCCAGCAACGGCGCCGGATTTCCGACGCGTGAGGGCGCTCGCGTAGCGCCTCCTCTCCGCCCTCGCCTACTCTCCAGCTCGCAACACCCTCTCTCGGCGCGCCAGCCAGGCCACTACACTATATAAAAAAATAACAGCATCCGGCTTCGATCCGAGGACGTTGCGGCCGCAGCGCGACGCTCTACCGACTAAGCCACGGAAGCCACGCTGATTTCAGAGTTAGGAACGCTCCTGATATCTTTAACGCATTCAACCTACGTCGTCAGCGGCGTTGCGTTGGCGACTCAGCGGCGTTATAGCGGCTTGATAACTGCGTGGTGTACACGTGATACTACAAACCCGATGGAAGAGATGGAAGAGAAGGCGGCGAGGCGGTGGGCTGCGGGTGCCGAGCGCAAGCGCCGCAAGCGGGCCGACAACCGTGCATTCGCACTTTCACATTCTCCCCCTCGGGGAAATGCGTGGTTTTTTATTCACCTTGTTTGTAATCTGGTCAGCTTTTTAAGAGGGTTTCGGGTTTATTAGTAAGCCATGAATTATTAGAGTTCGTCTTTACAAGAAGGTTAGCAATTAAATTTTTTGTTAGGATTCGTAGTTCATTTTTGCACGATTCCCTGTTCCCAGTTACCTTGCATGTTTCGGAGGTTCTTCCGAAGCGAGTGAAGAATCTCATAACCTTGTAAATAATGGCGTCGTAATTGCCATGATTGTAGCCAGCGATCACATTTGTGCAAGGATGTTTTCTCGCTCAAGGAAGACCTATGGAAATGTGGCGGACACTGTGGTTACTAATACCGGGCAGATTATTTACACATGTTGTGTCATCAGGGCCGGTGGTTAGTAATAGGTCGGGAGTGCTGTTGCTTCTTTTTGGACATGATATTACTTCATGGGAGAACGGGAAGTGGGCGTGGAGGACCCCGATTGGGGAGCATAAAAATGGAATAATCTTCATACTATGTGATAATACTGGCGTCACGAAGGATGTGGAAGTGCTCAGAAGGGGGATAGGTAGTCACCGCCGTACGGTAACATCTCGAATTTGTATAGATTTGAGGAGGAACCGCAAAAAGCTGGTACGAAATATGGAGATAAATAGCTAAAGACAATCTCACGGGCATTATCAGGGAGCGTGGAATGGAAGTTGGAGGTACGATTGCTAGACAGGAATCGTGGTAAACTTTCCAGGAAAAAAAAATTTAGTATAAATGGCAACACATTTCAATCTGCACCACACGTCACAAAACAGCACTTTCGCATTCTCTGAAATTAACCAGTAAGCATCAGGCAGCTGACATACGGAAGCATATATTGGAGAAGATTGAATATGCTGTAAAGAACGGAGGCAGCCTGAAAGAAGTGAAGAAGCGTGTAGGCACGGTGGAGATCACATGTATAGACGTAGAGATGAGCAAGTACTGTCATCACAAATAGGGATAAAGTAGTTACAGTAGCCGGGTAGTTATATAATGTTCTGTACAGTAGCCGTGAAATCCAGTATAATACCTTACGAGGAAGTAGTTTAGATGAGATAGAATCCCATCAGTAACGACAGATGAAGTAAAGAGGACTTTGCACGAAATTCACCAGAGTAAACCACCTGGTGAGAATCACAAACCCGCAGACATCTTAGTGAATGGCCGGCAAATCGTACTAGAGAAACAGGCAAACCTGTATACGCAAGGCCTAATGACCGCGAGTGCACCAGAATTCTGGAAGAACGCAAAAATTAAGGAAATCGGCAAGGAAGGTGACACGAAGGACTTTAACAAAAGAGGCTGAACAGCTTACTATCAGTCGTCTACAAGGTACTTACCAAGTAAATCGCTAACAGAATTTCTTCCACCGTAAATTTCAGCCAACTTTATCAATAACCTGGGTTTCGTAAGGGCTATTCAACAATGAGACATATCTACACGATAAATCAGGTAGTTGAGAATTGCGCGGGGTATAGTAAACGCCTATACTGAGCCCACATGAATTATGAGGAAGCATTTGACTTCATTGGCAACACAACAGTTTTTCAGGCATTGCAGAATCAGTGTGGAGACGAGCTTTTCGGAAGAATACAGGAGGATAAGACGATGCAGTTGTTTTCAAGGAACACAAGTGTATTGGAGCGAACTTGTGCTCCCCTAACAACTCAAAGAATAAAGGCGGCGAAGCAGCTGTCAACAAAGTGACGTGTGCACGCGAGCTCCGGCGATTCGAATTCCACGGCATCTGCTCTGCGGGAATTTATCACTCGGCACGAGGATTTCTCAAATATTCCTATTTTATACAGAACACTGTAGATCAACAAATATTATTCTAGTGTGGTCACATTCTTAACGCTCACACTAACAGAAGAGATAACGTGCATGCAGCACAGAAAGAAAGAACGAAACACGCGTCTCCTTTGGCCGACAGACAACACTGATAACACCCGATAACACAGACGGGCGCAGCCAGGCGGGGAAAGCAAAACACAAATAAACACAACCAATGCATGGTTCGCGGCATTACCCCCCCTCTAAGAGTGCATCGACCCGATGCTAACATAAGCGACAGTCCGAAGAAATCAAAAATAAATGTCCTTCGTCTTGCGTAGAAAGGGTTTAAGCGAACCACGTGGACGACTTCGGGCCGCGTGCATAGTCGTGATGTTCCGAGATCACCATCGGGGATCACCGCGTAAGTATGGCGGCAAAACACGTTCTAGAATCCGGTACGGTCCGAAGTACCATCTTAGAAGCTTCTCACTGAGTCCACGTCGTCGTATGGGAGTCAAAACTCACACACGATCCCCTGGGCGCTACTCGGCGTCTCGGCATCGGAGGTTGTAGCGTCTTGCATCCACCAGCTGCTGGTCCGTTGTGCGAACTCGAGCGTGCAGGAGGGCCTCCTCTGCACACTAAAGGTATCCTTGGAAGTCGGCATTGAGGTCGTCGTATTCCACGTTGGAAATCATGGTGTCAAGCGTCGTAGTCCACCGTCTCAAATGGTGTCATCTGCGTAGTTTCCTGGATAGTCGTGTTTTACGCAAATGTGAGATACGGTAGGACTTCGTCCCAAGTCTTCTGTGGCAGATGCTGTCGACATCTCTGCAGTGGGGGCATATGGGTGATGGGTACTGATCCGGGTATTTGGGATAAAGGTTGGAGCAGCACGGAAGGGTATTAGTTTGAAGGAGCCGCCACAAGCGTTCTTCCTTTGTAGAAAGTGCGGAGTGTGCTGTAGGGTATTTCTGGCGGATAGGGGTTAGTGGGCGTTTGTAGCCGCGTACGTAATAAGGCTATCTCGAGTGGATTGCGCACCGTGGTTAGGTGTAAGAGAAGGGGCTCCTGGGCCTGATTCGCCTTCTTGAGGCTCTGATGCAGGGAAGTGATACGTCAAAGAATGCCAATGATTTTGGCATGCTGTATGGGTTGCATCTGTACCTGCTAAGCCAGTGTGGGCAGTTGTCCACGCCAGCTCCACGTTGGTTTTGGGGGGATTTCGCACAAGAACTTTGGGAACTTTGTCTCATAGGCGCCCTCGGGCAGTTCCGTATAGCAGATTGAGAATCGGACAAGATGACTTTTGGTGTAGGGCTCTGAAAAAGGGCTAGCGCTATTGCCACCTCTTCCGACTCAGTAGGGTAGTCGGTGCGGATCGTGAGAGATGTGAGTGGGAAGGAGTTACGGCTGTTTATGACCGACAAGGCATAGGCTGTGTGGTTTCGGTAGCTACGGAATCCACAAGTGGGATATATGTTTGATAGGGTATTTTTCTGCCAGGTAACGAGCGTGTTGTTCCCTTCGAGCGGCGGGTTTATGGGGTGCATGTTGCGGGGTTGCGGCCGGGGTAGGATATTGTCTCGAATGGTAGGGGAATAAGATGGGCCGAATTAGTAAATATCGTGATGCGGATGTGTAAGTCGCCGAGAATTGTTAGTCCCGCAGGGAATGATGCTGGATGGCAGTATTTATTCATTAGGTGGGCCTCAATAAGTTCCTCAGTGTTATTGTGGATACCAAGTTCTTCTTGTTTGGCAGTGGAAGTTCTGTGAAGTACCTGAAGGGTGACCCGGTAGACGTTACGCAGCATGTGGTTACCCAACAGCCAGTTACTTAACAGGCGGATTGAAGTACGGGAGGGAGAAGCAGGGGCGACTTATAATGAAAGGTTGAATGAAGCGTAGGCGTTCCGCCTCCTTGATGCTCTGATACGGGGAAGTGATGTGTCGGAGAAGGCCAATGGTTTGAGTGATTTGGGCGTCTAGTTGATAGAGGTATTGAGAGTTCGCGCAATTTTGTTGTATATAGATTAGGGGTGTGCGAATACTCGAAAATATCAAATATTACTCGAATATTTGATACCTTATATTCGTATTCGCTTCGAAAACTATGTATTCGAGAGATTTCAAATATTCCAAAGGGTTCGAATAATCGGCTATTATTGAATATATGTATTGATTATTTAAAAGGGAGGACGCGGCTTTCGACTGTTTTTTTCCGCCGAAAACCGTCGCAAGGTGGACTAAAAAATATTTTTGCCCGCCACTGTGACAAAATGTCAGCGCAAAAGCGTAAAAAAACGCGGCAATGGTGCCCCCGGGCGCGGCCCTTGTTGCAGCATTGGATCGCCCGAGCGATCTAGTTTGCGGTCCTGGCCTTCTCTTTTACCTTCGTGCATTCACAATTGATGAACGACCGTAAAAGAAAGACGCAGAAATGAAGCCAATAATAAATGCTGAAGCGCGGTTGGCCCGCCGGTCGGGGCGCGTTGAAAGGGTCCACCTGATTAAGCGTCGCGGCAGCAATGCGAGGTGGCGTCCGCCAGAACTGCGTAGCGCGCGTTTCTGCGTTTATTTGCGCTGCTTCGCTGGGCCAAATTTCTGTTCAGGCATTTCATCTGCTTTGGAATTCCACACGGACATTATCGCGATGGGAATGACTCAGGTCACAAGTCAGATTACGGGAAGTTGCGCGGCTTGAAAGGCAGAGATCATCCAACGCTTCGTGCTGCGCGTGACTATACCCGGCAGGGTGAAACGCGGTTTGCAAGCTTATGATAGCGGTTCTCGAAGTGAACGTTTCGTCTGGTTTGCGATGCTTAGGCGCTTAGTAATTGATATGTTTGACAGTAGGCTCGCTAGCCTTCGGAAAGAAACGGTTGATGCGCCAAAAGCTGCCTCGTGCATGGAGCATGGCGTCGCCTTTGCGCGTTAAAGTATCGCCTGAGCGCTCAACCACGTGTGGTTAAACGCCAGTAGTTGTAATTAATGCCTGTGACGTTGATTTATTATTACTAGCGACCTGGCGGGCCATGTCAGGGATAAGCAAAATATGACATGTTGGGGTGTACAACCGCCGCGAAGCCGGCGAGCCATATCGTTTTTTCGCCACGTTTCCCGTACACTTCGAGAAATCTTGCAAAATTCTCAGTTCGGAATAAAAACGTGTTAACGGCGTTAAAAATGTACCTCACTGTCGTTGAATTTACCAATTGAATTTTTTAGGGAACTTATTAATACAAATGCATACATCTATATTATATTGCGTATTGGGTTTGCTGCGAGGAATTTTGGACGGCCTAAATTTGAAGAGTACTAAACAAATGTGCCTGCATTGAAGTTGGAGTTTGCAGAATATTATACCAAGCTTCAAAGTACCTCATTTGTATCCTTGTCGTAGGCGCACCTTTGACAATGAACATCTGCACGTAAGCCTCTGCTCCAAAAAAGTTTGTAAAGCATAAAAGAAGTCAAAAGCCAGTTTTCAAATTTAAGTAAAAAAGCGCTTCACGTGTTGCGGCCACAAAACTACATAAGGAAGTTGTCCAATGCAGCACAAGCAACCATCTAACCGCCTTTGCATTAAAAGCCATCTCCTCCACCCCCATTTCGTCCGCAAACTGGGCTTTGTATACCCTTCAAAGAGGCACTGAAAATGATGTTTTCCGAAAAGAAAAAGGCTGCAAAAGGCATTTCAATTTTAAGACAAGGCATTCCAGAAGCGCCGTGTGCAAAATGACAGGAAAGCTTACAACTCTAGCTACATTTGATTCAAATCTATCTTGCAACTACGAAGCGTTTTTCTCAAAACAGTTTTTCGTGCCACCACGTCTGTTGTTCCAGTAATTTCTTTGTGATTCCGTGATGAACAGTTCGTGATGAACAGTTGAGGTCGTGACACTCGGATTTACAAGTTTACTTTTGCGAATTTCGCATAAAAATAGTCGTTCAATGTCTATAGCCCCTCAATCCTTCACCTCTAAAACACCAAAGACTAAAACAAAATGTGTTCGAATAGAAAAATATAACACTTACGCAACCTCTTCCATACATTTGGGAATGCAAATCACTTTGAAAAACTTTTCTCTCAGGTTTTATAGGCTGCTAAAGCTGCCTACAAGATGCAAAAAAAGGAAATTTTTTAGATAAAATTGTTGAAATATTAGTATCAAATTTTTATGGTGTTATCACAGAAGCATTTCCAGTTGCTGTGTTATTTTTCATCAAAATCCACAAAGAAATAAAAAGTTGATTTCGAAAGCCACGTCCCTCCTTACTTATTCGATGTTCGATTCGATATTCGAAGCTAGATATTCGTAATTCATTCGTATTCGAAAAGTTTGATATTCACACACCTCTAATTAAGAGCACTAGTACCTTTATCCTGGGTGCCGTAGGAATTTTTCTCTGGCCGAGAGTGCTTGCATATTTACCAAGGAGAGAATAATTATTCTACGACCGAAAAAGAGGCTCCGGCGGTGGATGGCACTACGTCACTTCCAGAATGTACTCGGAGGGCCGACGCTTCAGATTGTTCACAGATAATCAAGCATTGACATATATACTAAATCATTCGCATTAAAAAGTTTTTCGGGCCACAGGGTCAGTTAACTGCAGCAGTTACCATTTCACAACGCTCACAGATCAGATGACAAGCTACCGAACACTGATGCGAAGACAAGCTACCGGACACTGATGCGGTGTCAGGACTCCGCATAACTGCCCCATGTGGTGATCACCACGTGAGTAGCTGTTATGGGAAGGCGCACAGGCCATGCCGCTGAAAGATAGTCGCCTACACGTACTGAAGAGTAGTGTACCAAAAATCCATCCTGTTTAACATGATTCACCTCATTCTGTTGAAAAGGAGGGCTTCTGGAGCACATACTAGAAAATCCAGCAAAAATTTCATTGGAACACTATAAAGCAAGACATCTCTGAATACGTAGGGACTTGTCACCAGTGTCAAAGTTTCGACGCCAAGTTCAAGCACAAAGGTATTGCCATGGTCATCGCAGAGCAATACAAGAAACCATTTGCAACGACACACCTGGACTTATCGGAGCTGAGAAAAAATGCGAAGTGACAAAAAAAAAATGACACACGGTGGCCTGTTTAACAGGAAGAGGAAGAGGTCGACCGAGAAGCGGGAGCAGGAAGTGATAGGAGAGGAGAAAAGAGGATGTGAAAGCACAATAACCGGACTGTTTGTCTTCGTGAACTCGACCTAATAAAAGGCAACATTACAAAAGGTTCATGTAGAAGCAATATTACTGTTGGGGATTAGGAATGGAGCTTAAACATGTTACCTTCATAAACAACTGGAAATCAATCATCGTCACCAACATCAACTGTCATTGTTTTTAAGCAACTGGTGTGCAGAGAAGCTGTCTTAGCAGCCTAAAAAATCAAGCGAAACCAAATTTGGTGCATTAACAGCAAGCAATTGAAGGTAAAAACAAATTCCAATCATTTCTTCATGTAAAAAGAAACTATATTCTACGAACATTCTGAAATATCTATGGACATTGAAGGATAAGGTACACATGTTAACTACAATGTACATGTACTGCGCTGCATCTACAATATGAATGTGCGTACTACATAAGAAGTAACAAAACCTGTATCGCTTTCTGGCATTCAGCAATAAAATAGAAACACATACATTAAGTATGAGCGTACAGAGAAGGCACCGAAAATATCAAAAGCGTAAACAGCACGAGATTACAATCATGGAATAAATATTTAGGACCACTTGAGCTTTCGCGACTGGGTGAGGAAGAGTATGCGGCGGGATAGGTTTCTGTTGACACGTGTATGCAGGCCCACGCGTTTTTGCGTTGTGTTGAAGCCATTTCGTTCTCTTTAAAAAAGGTGGCGGACGAGGATACCCGCCTCACAAGCTCAAATCTAGTCTCTCGCGGACTGTCGTTTCGTTTTTGTGCAAGAGTACTTCTGGCCCACCTCGGAAAATTTCTCTAAACTCTTCGGTTGGCCAGGCATATTTCGGAAAGGCTTTTGTATTTTTTGGTTTCTATGTAAATTGCGCAAACGTTGATGTCCTGCAGAGTGAAGGCTCCTGCGCATATTTCGATGGCTACAGTTTGGTGTAACACCCCTATGTCCAGAGTAACATCATCAACAGGTATTAGCAGCTGAATACGAAGGTTATGTCCCACTAGGTATAAAGATAGAACTCTGAGCCTAGCACCACTGTTCCAGCCCTGGCGTGGTCAGCCAGATGAAGTTCCAAAATTTATGTGTACTGCTTTTTCTACCTATATGCGTGGGTACGTTTTGACACCGTGGAACGTTTAAGCAAAATGTGATGAGTATGATCTGCACTGAACGAAAGAAAACAAAGAAATCCTTCGGACGATGCTACTTTGATATATGCCTTCTGAAAAATTCTCCGGCTGGTACCAATTGCAGAATATTTTTGTTTATTGGCGCAAAGGTGTCTACGAATGGCAAGACTATTAGGTGGGAAGACTTTAGCAAGACCAAAGAGTGGCAAAACTCTTAGGTGGTGCTTCAATATCAGGTTAACGCTGAAGATATCTACGAGACGAGTATGGCACTATCTACAATACCGTATATATTGGTGTATAGGGCCCGTAGACTAAAATATGAAGATGCTCATACTGTAGAATGAAGGGGTTTATAGTGTAGACGTGACAGCGCCTCAAGCCTCAGAGCGTGCTGTGCTACCAGGGCTCACTATGTACACAAAAGAATCTTCAGGACCTCCCACAAAGATGACATAGTATTAAGTAACGCCATTAACGGTGAGTATTATGGGGTTGATTTTGCAAGATCAGTTATAACACATTTGTAAGTGCATATTGGTTCATCTCCTGAGAATAGTCAAGGGTGTACTGAAATGTTCTACGGAAGCGTCGCGTTCTCGCGGCATTGCATGAAGGACCCTGAATTAACACGTGGAGCAAGAAGACCCTTGCAGCATTTTGTCAGAAACAGGTGGGACGTTTGATTCAAAACATATGCGTTTCTGGCGTATGTGTGTCCTCCTATTCGCACTCAGCAGTTTGATACTCCTGCTAACCTATCGTCTTTCTGAGTAAGGTATTTACGAATATGTTGTTTTATTGTGTGCAGTTTATAATATGATTTTTTTTTTCCCACTACCGTAGTTCCCAGAGATTATGTCATATAGGAATTTACATTAGTAAATTCGGCGCCAGAGGTTTATTCACGCTAGTGCAAAGAGCAGCCGCCGAAGCATACTGGTCAGCAGTTTCATTTCCCGGAATGCTGCAGCGCTCCGGCAACCCACACACTATTATCCTCATAATTGAAGCATTAGCCAAAATTATCATCCTGAAGAGTATCTTTTACACATAATTTCACAGTCGTGAGTCTTTCTTGAACTGCTTTAACACAAGAAATTTTGGTCGGCCTGTCTGTATCTTTGTGATTCGATTCAGGCAGCCGGCCAAAGTGCAGCCGGCCATAGATCCATTCTTTCATCATCAGTCTATATGCCCTCACTGCAGGGCAAAGGCTCTCCCATGGATCTCCAATTTTTCTGCCGCCCACGGCTAGGCTTGCCTTCTCTAGGGATACACTCTATTACCGTTAATGACCTGTGGTTATCTTGCCTTCGCCTTACATGCTCGGCCAATGACAACTTCTTCCTTATTGAGCTTTATTTCTTTCTTGATTCCTTCGGATTTCCAAATTTAGGTTTATATACTCACAGCCAGATAAAACATGTAACTCTGGTGTTTATGTTCAAACTTCTCAACATTGTAAACAAAACAAAACATTACCGAAATATGAGGAAAAGAATCAATACATAAGAGATAATTGTAGTATTCCTCTATAAAAAATGATAGATGCTAAATTTTTCTGATAGCATATTCCACATTCATTGCAGTAAAAAAATCACTCCGTCGCCTGCTGTCGCCCGCGTCACAGTAGCTTTTGGGGGCATTTTAGGAACGCAAAGAGCAGTAATTACGAAAGGATTCACTAGATAGGTTTCACGCTCCGCTTGGTACGCTGGTGAACTAGAGCAACGTGGTTCTATAAAAATAGGTATAAGTTGCCTTGATTCACCCGCAACTACGCCTAGACGTGACATAGTGTAGACGTGACAGCGCCTCAAGCCTCAGAGCGTGCTGTGCTACCAGGGCTCACTATGTACACAAAAGAATCTTCAGGACCTCCCACAAAGATGACATAGTATTAACTAACGCCATTAACGGTGAGTATTGAGGGGTTGATTTTGCAAGATCAGTTACAACACATATGTAAGTGCATATTGGTTCATCTCCTAAGAATAGTCAAGGGTGTACTGAAATGTTCTACGGAAGCGTAGCGTTCTCGCGGCATTGCATGAAGGACCCTGAATTAACACGTGGAGCAAGAAGACCCTTGCAGCATTTTGTCAGAAACAGGTGGGAGCGTTTGATTCAAAACATATGCGTTTCTGGCGTTTGTGTGTCCTCCTATTCGCAATCAGCAGTTTGATACTCCTGCTAACCTATCGTCTTTCTGAGTAAGGTATTTACGAATATGTTGTTTTATTGTGTGCAGTTTATAATATGATTTTTTGTTTCATTCCCACTACCGTAGTTCCCAGAGATTATGTCATATAGGAATTTACATTAGTAAATTCGGCGCCAGAGGTTTATTCACGCTAGTGCAAAGAGCAGCCGCCGAAGCATACTGGTCAGCAGTTTCATTTCCCGGAATGCTGCAGCGCTCCGGCAACCCACACACTATTATCCTCATAACTGAAGCATTAGCCAACATTATCATCCTGAAGAGTATCTTTTACACATAATTTCACAGTCGTGAGTCTTTCTTGAACTGCTTTAAAGCAAGAAATTTTGGTCGGCCTGTCTGTATCTTTGTGATTCGATTCAGGCAGCCGGCCAAAGTGCAGCCGGCCATAGATTAATTCTTTCATCATCAGTCTATATGCCCTCACTGCAGGGAAAAGGCTCTCCCATGGATCTCCAATTTTTCTGCCGCCCACGGCTAGGCTTGCCTTCTCTAGGGATACACTCTATTACCGTTAATGACCTGTGGTTATCTTGCCTTCGCCTTACATGCTCTGCCAATGACAACTTCTTCCTTATTGAGCTTTATTTCTTTCTTGATTCCTTCGGATTTCCAAATTTAGGTTTATATACTCACAGCCAGATAAAACATCTAACTCTGGTGTTTATGTTCAAACTTCTCAACATTGTTAAAACAAAACAAAACATTACCGAAATATGAGGAAAAGAATCAATACATAAGAGATAATTGCAGTATTCCTCTATAAAAAATGATAGATGCTAAATTTTTCTGATAGCATATTCCACATTCACTGCAGTAAAAAAATCACTCCGTCGCCTGCTGTCGCCCGCGTCACAGTAGCTTTTGGGGGCATTTTAGGAACGCAAAGAGCAGTAATTACGAAAGGATTCACTAGATAGGTTTCACGCTCCGCTTGGTACGCTGGTGAACTAGGGCAACGTGGTTCTATAAAAATAGGTATACGTTGCCTTGATTCACCCGCAACTACGCCTTACGCAGCGCTGGCATCGAGGCACCCGGCCCGGGGCAGTCGAACGCGGTAAATTTACATTTTCTCCAGCAAACCTCTAGCATGTATATTTTGGAAGGAGCACGAGCGGAGAAAAATAGCGTAGAAGTTGCGAGGGTAAGCGAAGGGAGGCATTTAATTGGCAAACGTCAAATTGGCAAAAAGGACTATAGCCTCCCGTCGATCTTTGCAACGAAGGGATCAGATACGGGGCCATTTTTATGGTCGTAACGACACTGGGAGAATTTGTAAAGATAAAATTAAAGCCGCTCCACTCAATGTGAAAGCCGTCGGAGGCAGAGCAGTGACTCGACATAATAGGCTGCAGCGCCGCCATTATCTGCTCACTGCTTCCACCCAATGCATTTCAAATTTCCCGCCTTCACAGTGCTTGCGTGCCCCCACAGAAAACTGTGCCAGCGGGAGTTCTTTTATTTTAGGGGCGAAGCTCCTCTTGCTCGGGCCCGGTCTCGTCCCTCGTTGCTGCTGTATCCGGCACATTAATGATGATTGGGGCAGGATCCCCCTAGGAATTGGCCAACCAAAGACTTCCAGAAGAGGTCAAGACGTTCAACGCGTTCGTTGCTGCCCAACAAGG
>JABSTR010003318.1:0-53292 GCA_013339765.2 Haemaphysalis longicornis | reverse complement strand
CGTTTGAAGGCGGATTCTAAAATCGTGCTTTCAGATGTTCAAATGCATACCGGGACTGTTAACATGTCTTGACAGGAGCAAATAAGGGCAGCTTTTGCTGATGAGAGCGGTGATTATTGAACCGTATTCGGAAGGGCGTTTCAGTTTGGCCGATATATTTCTGCCTACAAACAGTGCACTCTAGAAGATATACGACATTAGCGGAGTCACAGTTAAAGTTACCTTTTATATTTACGTAGTAGTCTGAAGCCGTGCTGGTGGCGCGCTGTGTAGTGGTCATGTGTGGCATACTTTACATCGGGGTTTATTGCAGGGCATGCAGCCAGTAGTTGCCGGTCGGTTGATACGAGAGTTAGTAAGAAAGTCGCCTAAATTCTTATACGCCGGTAGACAACGCGTGGTGGTTCGGGGAAATATTCTTTTAAGCGGTCACTTTGCATTTGGATATTGTGATGTTTTTTAGCACGGTTGACACTCTTGGAGCGGAGGATGAGTGGGTTAAAACTAAGTTAGTTTGCGGGTTCCCGTTCGGGCTTTTTCTTACAGATTTCGTTACGGTCTAATTGGTTGCTCGCACAATAGCGTCGTCGATAACTTTTCCGGGATTTTTATTCAGGAGGGCGGTCTTGAGTTCTCGACAGTTTGAGTCAAAGTCGCTTGGTTTGAGCAAATTCTCCTAAATCGGTGGGCTTGGCTGTAAGGTATTGCTGTCTTGCAGTGTCTGACATGGCTGCTTTGGAAGTGCAAATACTGCCGCGTGTCTGTCGGTTTTCTATACAGTTTAGTTTGAAGCCGACCTTGGAAGGTAGTAACGGTGACGTCCAGAAAGTTTACAACTGTGTTCCGAATAGGAATGAGCAAGGGAAATACTAGGATGGGCTAGGGTAAATGCCTCAATGAAGGTGAGGAGCTCCGCCTCACCGTGTTGCCAGATCATGAATCTGTCATCAATATACCTTTTATAGTACATTGGCTTTAAATTTTGGGTGTCATGAAAGTTTGATTCGAGGTGAGCCATACCTTCATTGAGTCATTTAACCTAGCCCATCCTAGTATTTCCATTGCTCATTCCTATTCGGAACACAGTGTAAATTTCTGGACGTCACCGTTACTACCTTCCAAGGGTCGGCTTCAAACTAAACTGTATAGAAAACCGACAGACACGCGGCAGTATTTGCACTTCCGAAGTAGCCATGTCAGACACTGCAAGACAGCAATACCTTACAGCCAAGCCCACCGATTTAGGAGAATTTGCTCAAACCAAGCCGACTTTGACTCAAACTGTCGAGAACTCAAGACCGCCCTCCTGAATAAAAAATACCCGGAAAAAGTTATCGACGACGCTATTGGCGAGCCACAATTAGACCGTAACGAAATCTGTAAGAAAAAAGCCCCGAACGGGAACCCGCAAACTAACTTAGTTTTAACCCACTCATCCTCCGCTCCAAGAGTGTCAACCGTGCTAAAAAAACATCACAATATCCTAATGCAAAGTGACCGCTTAAAAAGCATATTCCCGAACCACCACGCGTTGTCTACCGGCGTAATAAGAATTTAGGTGACTTTCTTACTAACTCTCGTATCAACCGACCGGCAACTACTGGCTGCATGCCCTGCAATAAACCCGATGTAAAGTATGCCCACACATGACCACTACACAGCGCGCCACCAGCACGGCTTCAGACTACTACTTAAATATAAAAGGTAACTTTAATTGTGACTCCGCTAATGTCGTATATCTTCTAGAGTGCACTGTTTGTAGGCAACAATATATCGGCCAAACTGAAACGCCCTTCCGAATACGGTTCAATAATCACCGCTCTCATGCAAAAAGCTGCCCTTATTTGCCCCGTCAAGACATGTGAACAGTCCCGGGCATGCATTTGAACATTAAAGCAACGATTTTAGAATCCGCCTTCAAAACGCACCACGACCGCGAGGTTCGGGAATCTTATCTCATTTATAAGTTTTGGGTCAGCCACGCTTGGAATTAATGAAAGTTACGGAAAACTAACGTGCTTATCCCTCGAATAAAATTAGCGCTGCTTCTAATTTTTATAACTATGTTCATTATTCCTACCCTCGAGTTTCCCATCAGAATTCGCAGAAACTCTCCTAATACAGCAGCTTTATTAGCCTAATGCGGCTCAACAATGCCATTTGTCCTGAAGGAAGGGCCTCGTTCCCACCACCCCTTAAGAATGTTTAACTCTTTGTGATCTATTCATGTTTAACCTTTTGTGACCCTACCTATTTCCTGTTCATTGCTAGCTTCTGTGAAATGCTCTTTTGTGCCCCCTATCTATTCTCTTCATCCGCGGGGGGCACACCCTTCTTCGCTTCCCCCGAACCAGTCTCCCCAGCCACTGAATACCTTACTGTATACTCTTCCCTTTCTTTTCAAACCGCGGTTGTCCAGTTTCCCCCATTGTCTGAACTTGCAGCCCGCGCGGCATACGTTGACCCGTCAGGGTGCAATCTTGAACGCTGCATTGTTAACACGAACCACTTTTTCTCTCTCTCGCTCCCCCCCCCTTTTATTTTTCTTGTTTGTTTGTTGATGTTGTAACATAGGCGTAGCCTGACTGTATGCACACTCCCATTTCCGAAACATTTTCCGCTCTTTCTCACAGTTTTATGCAAACCTATATAAGAAATGTGTTCAAAATGTTTGCGACAGCAAAATCATGTAACTTTACTCTGATGAAGGCAAGTCCCGTTGCCGCTACGTAAGTAACAATGTTTGTTATTGTTCTTGCTGTGTATCCCACTCTTTACTTATACTATTTCTGCGCACTTTGTGAGTTTATCTTTCTCTAGGTATATATATATATAATATAATTAACAGTAGAGGGCTTCGCAGCTGAATAGTATGTTAAATTAGAGCGACCACGAAAAACATAACAATATTCAATCCGACATTTCGGCTGGGTTCGGTTCCTGCCTTTTTCAAGTGAAGTACAAGGATCGAATACAGGGTATAGGCAGGCTTGTAGGGAGCGCTGTGAGCACGTGGACACATGATTTCAAAAGTGTACAAGACGAAGTATAGCAAGAAACAAGTTGAAAGAAACGTACTGTACGACTGGGCGCGCAGGTAATCCATCTTGGCGATATCGTTTGGCGTCTTGGCGATATCGTTCGTGCCAACATGGAGCACAATGGTGGTCCCAGGCTGGATCCCAGCGGAAACGTCGTATTAAATATGGTTATATTTTTCGTGGTGACTCTAATTTTAGATATATATATATATATATCAGACAGGAAATAAGGGTTGGCAGTCAAGAAAACCTCGGAAAGCAAAGGGGAGGTTGTGGTGGGTCATCGAAGAGATGAATTTTTTGAGTCGAAAAGAAAGTGGTGAAAAAATGCCCGCCGGGTGGGATCCGAACCCACGACCTCCAGAATACCAATCTGGGGCGATAACCACTACGCTAACGGCGGGGCTGTTTCCCCAGCACTTTCTCGGGTTTTATGTTAAGGTTTTTGTTTTTTGCACTTGGGGGTGGTAGCCAGCGCAACTCGGACTACTCGGGGTAAGGGGGCCTTCTTTTTAACCCCGGGCCGTGACTCGAGTGTCTACATGTCGAGAGTGGTCGACCAGCATTGAACCCTCTTAAGCTCCCTTTGGCACCAAGACTGCCAGAACAGAGACCCTCGCTAAGCGTGCAGCGAATCAGAAAATGGGAAATGAGGGGCTCCGTGAAATAACACAGAACATAAGGGTTGGCAGTCAAGAAAACCTCGGAAAGCAAAGGGGAGGTTGTGGTGGGTCATCGAAGAGATGAAGAATTTTTTAGTCGAAACAACGTGGTGAAAAAATGCCCATCGGAAGGGATGCGAACTCACGACTTCCAGAATTACCGGTCTGGTGCGATAACCACTACGCTACCGGCGGGGCTGTTTCCCCAGCACACTTCTTGGGTATTTATGTTAAGGTATTTTTGTGTTCCTGCACTTGGGGGTGGGTAGCAAGTGCCACTCGGACTACTCGGTGTGAAGGGGACATTCTTTTCTTTTTAACCCCCGGGCCGTGACTCCGAGTGTCTACGACATGTCGAGTGTGGTCGACCAGCGTTGAACCCTCTTAAGCTCCCTTTGGCACCGAGACTGCCAGAACAGAGGCCCTCGCTATGCATGTAGCGAATCCGAATAGGAAATGAGGGGCTCCTTAAAAATAAGACAGAAATAAAGTTGCCAGTCAGGAAAACCTATGAAAGCAGGGGGGGATATGGTACTGTTGAATGACCTACCATATCCCCCCTTTGCTTCCGAGGTTTCTTGACTGCCAAACCTTATTTCTGTCTTATATATATATCTATATATATATATATATATTGCAGGAAATATTTCTTGGACAACCGGCAAAGTCGTAGCAAAAAAAGAAAGACACACGTCGAAAAAGAAAAAGTTTAACTTTTCGGCCGAGGGACCCGGCCTTCGTCAGAATAAGGTATTCTGACGAAGGCCGGTCCCTCGGCCGAAACGTAAAACCTTTTCTTTTTTCGACGTGTGTCTTTCTTTTTTTGCTATATATATATATATATATATATACATACATACATGTATGTATATTTAGAATATCTATAGATAGATATCTATCTCTAGATGTATAGCATTAGAGAGAGAGATATATTATAGATAGATATGTATATATATATATATCTATCTATATAGATATAGTATATAGATATATATATATAGATAGGATATAGAGATATCTATATATATAAGCTATATATATACTATATATATAAATATATATATTATATATATATATATATATATATATATATACATAAAATATCGCACGAGACCGGTATCTATTAAAGCTTTCTTATTCTTTGTTGTCCAAAAATGCAGCCGATACATTCCCCTAAACATGGAAAACTCCTCGGATGGAACCTCACTCCGCGTCGCAATGCTTTACATGCGGAATGTTCGTATAATGTTTTCAGTTATTTTTAATTATAGACCGACTTTAGGGCTTTTATATTCCTTGATTTGTTCTGCTTTTTAGGAAGATTGACACGGTGAGGGCGTGGTTAGAGTTGATCAGATATGTTACACAAGCGAAAATTACTAATAGAGTATTTCATCTGTAACTTGTTATTTTAATAATGAAAGGTCCTACGTATATGTCCGTAGCGTAAAGATTGCGTGCAAATACTTTCATAACACATAAAACCTCTAATTGAAAATAACACTCACCTTGCATAATGTCCAATCCATGTATTGCCTAAAGCAGCCCCAAAAGTTTTTAACGGTACAATGCACAGCATACATGTGATGCTGCAGAAAAGGAAACCAAGCTGTGAAACCTATTCCACTCTTCTGTTTTTGGCAAGCACATTTCCACTGCATATCTGAAAAACAGACTCTATACTCGCGGCAATAAAAATCTGACCCCGCCAAAAATAAGAAACTAGCAATGAAGTTACCACGGCACACAATGTTCGAAGTTTTGGAATGTCGATAGACTGAATAGGATCATCTGTGGAACTATTTGAGTGCAATGTAAACGACTTGTGGGAGCTCGCTATTGATACATGTGCATGTATATACGTATATATTGATACGCATGCGTGGTTGTATATTTATATATATTGCCGCGAACCATTCATTTGGTTTGTTTATTTCTGTTTTGCTTTTGCCGCCCGGCTGCGCCGGTTTGTGTTATCGGTGTTGTCTGTGGGCCAAGGGAGGCGCGTGTTTCGTTCTTTCTTTCAGTGCCGCATCATGTATTATCTCTTCTGGTAGGGAGAGCTTTCCGAACTAACGTGAACACCTAAAATAATCTTCCTTGATCTACAGTGTTCTGTATACCCTTCGACTATTCGAGAAACCCTCGCGCCGAGTGATAAATTCCCGCAGAGCAAATGCCATGGCATTTCAAAGTCGACGCTCGCCTTCGCACGTCACTTTGTTGATTGCTGCTTTGCCGCCTGTGTATTGTTTGAATTGTTAGGGGAACCCAAGTTCGCTCCAATAAACTTGTTTTCCTTGAAGACAACTGCGCCGTTTCTGACTTTGTGACATCTAGTAGAGGTGCTGGATACATGAACCCTAAACCATCTGCAAGTCGCCAGGCAAGCCCCACTCGTACCAGGCGCCGACAAGAACTCCCCCCACCCAAGATCGGTCTACTACCGGAGAAACGGAAGAAGAAAGACCAGCACCACGGTCAACCAAGCCAATTCTCCGATCGTTCTGCAGCAACTACGGGAGCTCCCATCATTCCGAGGATCCCCTGGTGAAGACACGGAATAGTGGCTGGAGAAGCTGGAGCGCGTCCGAAGTTTCAACCGATGGGGTGATGAAGAAAGTCTGAGGCAAGTGTTTCTCTACCTCGGAGACTTGGTTCAAGTCTGGTTTGAAAATCACGGGAGCTCGCTAACACATTGGAGCATGTTCGAATCGGAATTTGTGAAAACATTCACAACAGTCGTACGTAAAAATCGAGCTGAGGTGTTGTTGCAGACGCGAATCCAACACCCTAACAAGGTGTTGTGGTGTTCGTTGAGGATATGAAGATGCTGTTCCGACCAGCTGCCCCGAAATAGAAGAGAAGAAAGTGCGGTTTCTTATGTTGAGAATTAAACAAGAACTCTTCGCTGGACTCATTCCCAACCCACCCAAAACCGTCGCTGAGTTCGTGACAGAGGCTTCGATGATCGAGATGACCCTCTACATGCGCTTCAGGCAATACGATCGACCACTGAACGTGTTTTTGGCAAACCCCATCAACGCGCCTGGATATGGGAAAGACTTGCGGGAAAGACTTGCGGTAATTAGGTCGAGGCGCGGCACCTCCTGGCCCCGAAGCTGAGTCTTGTATGGGTATCCACGGAGCACCGATGGTGAGCCATTCGTTGACTTTTGCGCAACCCCCAAGCGAGACGTGCGACAGCCCGAGAGAAGATAATACAACCTTGTAAGTTCCACTTATGAGATCAGCGGCCAGGCGCGCAGGCTGCGCGTGAGAACCCGCCACTCTGTCTGGCGACGTAGCACTGCCAACACTGCAGAGAAGTCGACGCAAATTTGTCACGGCACGCAAGGGACGCGATTGTCTAGCCGAACAAATACCGCGGGGATAATCCGCTATTGCGGACGCAGATGGTGCCGCAGGGTTCCGAGAATCATCGCCGTGGCGCGCGGGGGAGGTGTGATTACCGACGTCGGAACGAGTGCTGCGCGGGCCTCCATTGTTAACGCGCCCCGGTCAGCACGACGCACAGTCGCGCCTTTCGCCCTCACCCTTCGGGGTCGTACGCCCTTGCTCGTCCGCGAGCGGGCCGTTGACCCAAACATGGTGGCGCCTCATTGAATATTCCATAGCGCGGTGAGTGACAGCTGTCTACGTGAATTTGGGCACTCCCTTACGCGTGTACGAAAGCTACAGGGGCGTTCCCGAGAGAGCGTGAGCTCGAGGTGTTATAAGGCCCAACTTGGCCATTACAAAATCGTTCTTGTAAGAGCGCTGAGCTGGGCAGTTTAAGGCGGGACAAGGAGTCTCGACCGTTAAAGCTAGGTTGGGATTTGCGAGCCCCCTAGGCTAGAGGTTAAGATCGCGTCGAAAGTTTAGGGTAAAGCGCGTACCGGGCAGCTAGACGGATCTTGCGGCGAGACAGAGTCACGGCCGGCGTGTCTCGAGCGGTTTGTGTACGCTGCAAGGATAGGAGAGTTAGACGAAGTTGAGAAGCTCGAGTGCTTTGTACGCACTTGGAACTAGCGTCTAGCTGAAGTCGGAAGTTTTCCTTTTGCTACTCATATACCCAGTTTCCCTACTGTATATAGCTGTATATAAACTCTTCGTTTCACTTAATCAACCCCAACGCCTCGAGTTCGCCAATTCGACCGCCTCCTCCAAGAACTCAACACCATCGCCCTGCCAGCCTCATGCCAAATCGACCGGAGCCCTGGCGATTGGGTTCCTGATCGACACCGGACTTCGGGGAAATGAACCACAACCTTCTTTACTGACCTAGTTAAGCCAGAACCAAACGAAAGCAATCAAGGCGATATGTGGATTTTCCGACTGCGCAGGTGCCAGAGATGCAAAGTGAACGTGAGTTGCGCTAAGAACACGAGCCGCAAAATGAGAATATCGTGTGTGCAACATCTCCCTAGAGAAGCTCATGGTCCAAATCAAAGTAGATATTCCAGAGAGAAACGTGCAGCTCTCTTGCCGTCTGAATAACAACAGGTGATGTGGGCTGCAGTGCTTTCTCCCCTTACTGACAGCATTTAATCAAAGTAAACGGAAGGTATCAAGATAAACACTGAAAATGATAAGATTACTACCGTGTGCTGTAAAATTGAATGCGCTCTTACCGAACAAAAAGTGCAGCTCTCTAATAAAATACTTCAAATTCCGACTCTGAAGAGCCTCAAAACCGAAAGGGTCATGGTTTGGGCCTGGTGGTGATGCATAATGGAAACTGAAAGCGGAAATTAGACACGGACAAAGAAAGGGGACAACAGGACGAGCGCTAAACAACCAACAAAATTTTGTTGGTAGTTTATGAATACCATATGAATACGGCGGGGACATGCTGAAACAATCAAAAGGAATTTACTGGTTTCAGAATCCTCATCATGGATGACATGTGGCTGAGCTTCTGTAATCAGGACCTGTATACGCTGTCCTATTAGACATTTGAGTGCCCTGAAACAATGCTTGGGATCTAACATACTATGCTCGCCAAAAATTTTTGAGCTGCACCCCCAGCGATCCCATCACTGATTACTCTTGTTTCCAGCTACCCCGGATGAAGTCATCAAAGCCATCACAAAGACTGAAATCATAAGGAAAGACCACGGCTAAACTCACCCTTTAATCAATAACTTGACTGTCCACCTGATTGCTTAATAGCTAGCTCACAATATTTATCCAGATTTTCAAACAGGTAATCTTCCGGTTCAACTAAAAGGAGTGAAGGTACAATGGTATTAAAAAAAAAGACACAATATTGTTTTTAATTTTTTGCTCTTTTCAAAATTGTTCTGCTCATAGAAAAAATACATTTCCGTTTTCGCTCCGGTCTCTCCACCAATTTTGCTTTATTGTCTTTTATTGACAACGCTAAATATCCATTTTATGCAGAAAATATGCTGAAACCGTTTTTATTGATCTGACAAAACCATTTATTTCAAATATTCACAGCACTCTCCCAACTAAACTAGCTCCAACAGGCCTCGTAGCTGCTTTTCTATGTTAAGAAGACCTATTTATAAATGTCAAGCAGTGGTTCCCCAAAATGTTTCAAACTTGACAACCACAAAATAGGTGCACTCCAACACTCAATACATGTCGTGTCCTCCACTTAACATACATCAGTTATCTGATAGATGGTGTTGCTTGCTCCTGACCCTTCTTGTACGCCGACGACACTGGAGTGCTTGCTGCTGAAGAATGACTAAATTCCATGACTGCAAAGCTTACCTCTGACATAATACTAGGCATAATGCTGCGGTGTCACCAGAACTGTTTCAGGATCAACCCATCTAAAACAGCATTGGTGGTTTTTCTTTCCTTTCATCAGCACCTCAGAGAATAATAAATGAAAAGTATTACCAACCACCATGAAATCGACCAACGCACGTTCTTATGTGTTGTTATGCATAGTCATTTAAAATAAAATGAGGTCATTTTTTATTTACAGACCCGCTGCTCAAGGTGTCGGGTTTATACTATTTGTTGTAGTGTTTACAGACTATTTTGCCTTAATTATGTTTTTATTCACAGCCGTTTTACATACTGCTTATCCTCATGGGGTGAAAGGTAACCCACTGATTTGGTGCTGATACAACACATAAAAAATCAGGTCATTCGCCCACTAAGTTTCAGCCGACTCCATGCCTATTCTTCTGGCCAGCTTTGGCAGTTGAGTATAAAACCACTCAGTATTTAGGGCACTTTTAACTTGCCATTTTTTTGTTTAAATGAATGAATGAAATGATTCCACTGAATGTTCTCAGTCTGTCAACTGTTGTCTCTAATAAAAGTTTGCCTCTAATCATAATAGGCTTCTACCCATCCCGCACTTTGATAATGGAAATCACACTGACGAATTTGCAGGTCTCGCGTTTTGGAGTTGCCTGCCAAGAAACGTTACTACATTCTTCGGGTTCATACACATTTGAAAATTGTCTTCTTGCATTTCGTGTGCAGTCATAGCCACTCACGCAACTTTTATTGTGTATATGCACCCGGATTTCCCCGTTATCATTAAGGCATTGGAAAGTGTTTTCTTCGCTTATGCTCAGGCAATGGTTCAAGTACGTTATGCTATGTGATTACTTCGGGGGGAATTCCTTTGAGCCCTTGGCTATGAATACCATGCAGTATGGCTTAATTCCATGCAGTACCATGCAGTATGGCTTAACAAATAATACGCTCCTCTGATTCTGCATGGACCGGTGGCACTCAGGAAAGTTAACTCCAACTTCAACAAAATTCCGGCACGAGACGTTGATGAATGTGCCGCCACTTTGTAGATAATTCAGCAGGTCTAATGTGTGTGCCCAAGTTTTTGCTAGGAATGCGAGGAACTTTCATCGACATTGCAGCAACTAGACCCTTTTCACCACTTTTTTAGATCTTATGTCACTTGCCTTGTCTGTGATCTGCCTACGAGGCGAAAAAGAGCACGTTCGCTACCTGCGAAGTCCAAATAAGTGGAACCAATATATTACAGAAAACGCTACCTAATCAGTGAACTTGAACGCACAGAGACCTAACGCAGGGAAGATATTGCTACGGTGTGTATTGTTCCCCTTATTTTACCTGTTTCCTGATTTCGCTCCTACCCCACTTCTCCGTGTACGGAGAAAGTTGTGCTATAGCCATATTGAGAATTCTTCCTTTCTTATTTATATCCTCTCTTTCTTCTATATTTATTTCATACTTTTGATCTCCTTGCACGCGTCCCTGTTATTTTAAAAGAAATTTCAAAATAGAGAAACGAGGTTCCCAGGCAACAATGTTGACGTGCATACCAATGGAGTTAGTTGCGCAAATTGAGTGGAACACGGGAGCTGATGTGGCTTTCTGGGCGGTCTTCTGTTCGGGATGCATATTGCAGGAAATTTGAGAAGTCATGATTATACGCGGGAGGTGAGGGATACGCCAAGAGGAAGACCTTCTTCTAGGATGAGACAAACAAAGTGGTGGACACTTCATCGTCCAGTTTGTGCAAGCTCAAGCCGTTGTGGTTGCCAGAGGTTGTGTGCCACAAGTTCATACCAGCCATTATGAATTTCTGATGGCAGATTTTTACGGGGGGAGTTCAGTGTGCTAAGGCGGCACCGATGTTGTATGCTCGACAAATAAACACGTTGGCCGTTTTCGATCCGAAGGTTTCCAGGGCGTTTGCCATTTTTCTGTTCGGAGCAGCTCGAGTAGTTCTTAGTGAATACAGACCATATTATGTTCTTGTAATCTGACAGGCTATTGCAAGTCTGGCTGACTAGTTGAGGGAGTTGCTTTCGCGTATTTTAAGCCCTTCGCCATATGCGTTTCTGGAGTATCTCAATAGGAGTTCGTACGCATTCATGTTGAGAACGATAAAATTTGGGGAACCCACGGTGCTGCCAAATGTGTTTCTAAATCAAATCCGGCCATGGTCCCAAATCGTCTTGCAAACAACAAAAACAATAAATCTTGTTAAAGAAGGAGAGAAGCCGGAAGACTTGGTGTCACGCTAACCACTGCCAGCCTCCTATCTCGACTTCCCACTGCTCTTACATCGCTCCTTCCTCGTGGACACATGAGCATTGGTGAATGGGCGGGGAACATTTGACGGCTGCTTTTATTTTCAGTGACAAATCTAACAGACTGAGTAAGTCGTGAGGCTCACAAATTATTCGGAAATTTTAAGCGGAAGTTGTATCTATATAAAAGCACAAGCAGAATAAATGTAAATGAAATTTTTGAAACCGTAACACGGAAAATTTCAAATGATAAAGAATCAGCTCAAAGTGGCTGCACTGCCATTTCGGCACGCATCGCGGTGGATATAAGGCTGGGTTGGCTTTGGCCGATTACCGGTGGGCCCGGTGAATGTGATTTGGCCTGAGCTGAAAAAGCGTCTGCCACGGGTGCTTACCAATGTTGTTTGGCTTGCGTTTAACTTTATTACTCTCTGTACGACAATGGGCTCAATATGAACATTTCCACATCTTAAGGTATAAACATATGCATAAGAACATACCAAAGGCTCTTATTGTCTGGTGACGCTAACCACGTGCTACCAATATAATCTTGGCGGCTAGGTTAGCATTGCAATTAAATTCACGAGTATATTTCAAAGGTGGTTGTGCCTGTGCAGTTTACAATTCTGTCAGAAAACTCCAGCCCTGTACATTGTGATAACTTGGCCGCGACATCCACAAAATGAGCCAGATTTGTTACGTCGTCAATCAGCAGGAGTGGTGATGAAATTTGTAGCTACCGGCAGAAGCCCAAAGAAAATTCAACTGTTGCATTCGCTGAGCCCTAAGTACGATCCCCCAAAAAACACTCCGTGGCATCCGACAGGTCTTCAATGTTTTCAAATACCCTACTTATAGGAAGCGCTTCAATTTCTTTGATATATTTTGTCCCTTAGTCGTGATATCGGTATGTCCATTCAATGCACTTTTCTAACTGCTTTTCCGGTGTTACATGACAAGTACTATGTATAATATTTGCTCGCGGTCGCCACCGCTACCGTCCTGTTTGCGTGGACCACAGAATAAACTGTTTAGCAGCTCACCCTTACCGATATATATGCATTACCGTCTATACCAAGCTCTCGGTCAGGATAAGATCTTGTTGTGGTGACAGGGTGTTTTATGTATAAATAATATGGTGAAAGCTGCATTGCTTTCACGCGTGCCAGTACGACGGCTCTGCTTCAGTTACTGTTTTTACGAGCCGAAACGTAGCGTTGTTGTAGCCACAAATATAGCATAGTTTAACCTTTGTCTGCTATTGGCACAATATGCACTTGCCGACCATTTCAGGGAGCCTTCCCCAAAGAGCGATATATAAGAATAAATGCAAGGAAAGCACGCCCAAAGGAGGATGGTCGCTGCTTCGGTAACTCTTATTACGAACCGAAATGAAGTGTTTTTGTAGCTGCAACGACGGCACTGTTTCCTTTTTGTTGGTTTGATCGGCTGCCCAAATAACGGTAAAAACTGCAATGACGTGTGATTGCTCAAGTGTCCAGTGCTGAAATGTTTAAGCAGCCAAAATAACTTACCGTGGAAAGAGCTACTTGCTGATGGTTACAACCATTTGTTAAAGAAACAGTTGTAACTGCAATGAGAACAAGGACAACCTCTTTAATAAATAAATGACATGTCTCATTCTTAGGGATGTACTTATGGCTAAGTAAATCCAACAAAAGATTTCTAAAAACGTTTATATAAAACATGTATGCCTGCTAAGATGATCCTCGCAGGTTGTTATTGTGTTAAGAGGAGAACAACCTACTATTCTACGAAGGGATAGTCGTATATCTGCTGCATAGAACACACTGCAATAATTCTTTATAGTTTTTATCGAGTGATTTAGACGCCGTTATCTTGACACAAACATATACCGAGAGAAAAGGTAATGGTGTTCCTATCTACACATGAACATAAAAACCGGGCTGATATGCAATTTCGTTCCATTTCAAATAAGTTACCACTGTAGTATTCAAAGGAAAACGCCGGAATTCACCTCGTCACTACGTTACCTTTCGTAACAAGTTAATAAAAATTCGGCTTGTATAAAATCTAAATGGTAGAAATCAAAACGTACGCCTAATCAAAAAGCGTTCGCTGCTGTGATGCTCTTCATTTCGCCTAAATTTGGCACCCACTTAGCCTCAACAACATATATATTTTTTATACACTCACTCTCCATGGGTAGCCATGGAAAAGTACCAGTTTTATATTGACATTATATCGCTATTGACATTATATCGCTAACGCGGTTGACGATGTCCTAAATGCTTGGGGACAAACGCTTGACGAAGTCAATGTCGGTTGATTCAAAATGTTATGTGATACAAGGATAGATATGCATACAGGATCAATAACTCAATTAGGCGGCCCAAACTTTTTAACAATTAAGTAATCATGCTCTATGACGTCCACAACAAAATTCAGGCATTTCCACGAATTGCATCATGGCGAGTGTGTGAAGCATTGTGGATTGTTCCCAACATAAATCACCAGAGAGAGTGCTTGCTGCTGCTAAATCGGTTTCCAATCCAATCCAATACAATACACTTCAAATTATTCCCATCTAATTCCTTTCAATCAAATCCAATCCAAATCAAAATCGAATTCAATCCCACCCAATCCAATCCAATGCCCTTCGGGCGTGCGCAGCACGGCTCTCCACGAGCACTCTCTCCCTCTCTCACTTTCTCTAACCTTTTTTAAACTTTGATTTCGTTTTTGTTACCCGTTAGTAAACCTTTTGTTAACAGATGTTTCGATGTACACGGTGCTGTGCCTCTTTCTCTCTCTCTCTCTCTCTCTATCCGTTTGTGAACCTTTTATTTTGCTTTTGTTAACCTTTTGTGAACTTTTTGTTCACGGATGTTTTGAGTTGCACAGTGCTGTGCTGTAAGCACAGATGCCGCAGGATGGACAAGGATCGGCCTTAAGGTGCTTCGCCCTTACCTGTTTTTGCGGCACCTAAGTAAAGATTACACAAGGTAAACGAATTGATTGGCCATGTACAAGGTGTACCAAGAGAATGGTATGTATCGCTGGCAAAATTTTGAATACTTGCGTATTTCTGTGTGTTGTTATGATATGTAAATTTGCCTTGTGAACGGGAAGCAGACCCAGCCAGCTCGAACGGGCTCCATTCAACAAACGTCCTTCTTGAATTTCGCTTGTTAACTTGTTTCGCTTGTTAATAACTTGCACCAGTGAGTGTAGAAGACTTAAAAACCGCAAGTGACGGAGCAATACCCCACCTGACCGAAGCCCGTTGTCGTAATTTCTTTGGCACACCAAATTTTGTTTCTGCCAAAATAGAACCTGCAAGAAGGTAGCACCGGAACTACGTTCTGCGCACCGTATGCGGCCCATCTCTGCTGGCGGAAAACCGCCCACTGTCGAGGGAATTCTGCGAACGGGGCAGCAGGGACAGGCAGCTTGAATCGGCTCCATTCTACAAACGGCCTTTTTGACTTTCGCAGGTTCGTCTGTTCCTTTTTTTTGTTAGGCAGTACTCATCATAGGATTTCGGCCGTCTTTGATACCCCTGTAGCCGTCCTACCAAAATGCTTTATTTATGGAAGTAAACGAATAGGGAGCCAAGTGGCGCCTGTTTGTCTTGTAGAAAACCGCTTCCAGCTAATGAAAATGTCTTCGTATACTACGAATGGCAATTTTCTTGTCGTGTGGGATATTGTACGGGTGTTACTGCTAAAGTGCTCAAGAAGAAGACTTCGCCAGAAGAAAGGCCCGCGAGGTGCTCGACCTGTGTGTGCTCAGATAGCGATGCGTCACCTTAAAATACTGAGTAAAAAACCGAGTAATGCTGACAAACTGCCCAACACGAGTAAAAATTAGAACTACTACTTCATCTCACCTTAAAAGAGAATGCTCTCCGTGGCATGGAAGTAACTGTTGACGCTATTGATAGGTCGCTAGAAATTCTTTCCAACAAGTATGACAAGTTTGTTTCGAGATTTCACAAGCAGGACAAAGCCATTGCCTACCTGCAAGGACGGCTCGGACAGGCACATGGGGCCAATTCTGCTATCGAAATTAGACGTCTGAAGCATGACTTGAATCAATTGAAACAATATGAGAAAAGGTTTATTGTAAAAAATCACGTAATTACCGCGAAAATCCTTAAGGATGTGCTAGCTTAGTCAATGAGGTTGGGGCGTCACCTAAAATTCACGATATAATGGAAGGTCCGATTAAAGGTATCTATTGGGTGCCAGTACGTTCTGGTAAGGTACCTCCAATAATGGTTCGATTGACTTCTAACTCCACTAAATTCCGGTGAAAGGCAGAAGCAAATAAACTGACCGAGGGGGAGTGAACTATGCGGTTTTTGAGATTTACCCCTTACACCACAAGGCTCCTGCGGCTCACGCCTACAAAAGCGGTTGCAATAAACCACCAGTTTGCTCGGGAAGCCAATAGAAGGATTGTGGTCAAGAAGCAGTCTGGTGCCCCAAATACCATTTTTTTTCGTGGATGATTGGGAATAAATCAAATGAGTGCCTGGTTGTGCCTTAATGCATGCACATGCACTCATAGGCGGCTGTCATTGTTTCATTTGATTGCTTGTAGTCTGAGGAACAAGATTGAACAAGTGGAAATACAGTTTAGGCACTTTCACTAGAATTCAGTGTTTCGTTCTACGGTAAGACGTGGTTCTCTTGCTCGAGCGATGTCGGTCCTTGCTTTGATACATGCACTTCGGATTATCTATAAAGAAAAAAAAAGATTGCTGTGTTTCCCTTTATGTCAATGCTAGGTTGAAGGGCTGGCTTGTGGTACTGTTCTCGTCAGCAACGAGAAATTTTGAAATACTAATAGATACCTCCGCTCGCACTCTAATAACAATTGGTAACGGGCCTCGCGATGGAACTAAGAAACCCTTTTTGGACGGCATAGAAAAACTCGTCATTCATGTGTCCTTTTCAAACATCAAATATTTATTTTAGGAGATAAAAATATTTACGTAATGGCGCCCGAGAGCGCACCGAGCGAATTTGTTCATTAATATGTCATACGTATCAACTGTGCAAAAGGATTTACCCCTTTTACTGAAATTTCCATTCATCTGGGCTTTGCTAATTTTGTAGAAAAGAAAAAGGCTTCTCGCGTATTGCATGTAAATATTAGTGATCATTCACCCCTATGCTATGTTCCGAATTACTTTATCTCGGAACAAATACCAAGCTCTTTGAAACAATTCAGAAAAATTATTGATGAAACGGCACATACATTTAAAATTTTGTTAGGTCGTATATACTGGTGTGATGTTTTAAAGTACAATTAGGAAAATTATGCATTTTCATATCTCCATCCTGATGTCATTGATGCATACTACAAGGCATTCCCAGCGTATTTTTTGATGAGCCATAAAAACTCAAGAAAACCGCGGGATGTCAGAATCTATTTATAGTAGCATTAGAACCAAAATTAAAATTTTTACAGAAACACTTCTTACGCAAAAGATGCAAATATCTAAAGAGTTTAAAATTTTGCAATGCGGTGAAAACAGCAATTAGGAACACCAAAGTTTTTTACCAGAGACATAAGTGCGAAAATATTGATCAACAACGCAAATTTTGGAAATCTTTTATTGAGCTGAACAAGGAACAAAGTAGTGCAATACTTAAGCAAACAATGGCCCTGGTTGTAATGCTTTCTGGTACACACTTGTCTGACAAGTTTAATAAACACTTATCGTTGAACTCACCCATGATCAGCCATAAAACGTGATCCTGTAACCTACTTTAATTTCCATGTTCAAGGCAGCATCTTTTCGAGGCCGTCCGACGAGTTGGAAGTACAAAATGTTATCTGTTTTTTGAATAATAATAGGGCAGCAGGCCCATACTAAATGAAGGCTTGACCAATAAACGCCTTAGCTTCTCTTATTGCAACCTTGTTCAGTCATGTGTGCAATTGTATACATTACGACGGAAGTGTTTAAACATGAATTCAAAGTAGCATGTGCGACGCTTCTGCACAAAGGTGGCCCAAAATATATTTAAATAACTATTGTCCAATTTTTATACTCAGAATTTTCCAAAAGTGGCAACGAGTAGTTTTTACACGAATAAATGAATACTCAAAAATTCACAAGGGATATTTCCCCAGCAATACGATTTCCAAAAGAAAAAGTAGGCTGAGTTGTGTTATTATGAGTAAAGGAAAAGCTGGTAGAGAATACTGAGAAAAGTTGTATGCAGTGGGACTTTTTATGCCAGACAGTACGACGTGGAAGTGAAGTGGTATTCGGTTCGTTCGCGGTGTCTGGCTTTTATTTGTGCTAGCCAAAGCTTGCCCCCTTCTCTGCTTGGCGTCCCTGATTGTGAATATATGGTGAATCGCCCGATATCAATATTGGTCAGGTAAACGTTCACAAATTCTTGGAATCGGCCGAGGCTTCCCCGTATCAGCGAGGCTGCTCCCTAAGCCTAACTGCCCCGAATTTCCGCCCCGACTTCTCACAACCTGAGGCTGCAGGCGGCGCGATAGCCACTCCCAGCGCAGCCGCCAGCACCAATGAACAGCTCTTTGAAGGCGATATACCGGCCCACGCACTGGAAATGAACCCAGCGGAGATTACATACCAGGCACCATCTAGAAGCTGTGCTCTCAAAGACAACGCACTCAGCAAACACGAAATGGAAGAAGGTAATGACGCCGGTGGTACAACGGACTGAATGCTAGGAATGAACTCCAACCACATTAATGGTGCGGCTGAAGGATGGCAGCGGATCCCGCTGCTGAAAAAGAGAAGACCCACGCGGGATGATCGGGTGAGTCGGTCCAGGTTTACATGGCAGCTCAGACCACTGGTGAACATTCGCATCAGGCAAATCCCTAGGAATGCAATCGCTTCTATCATTGGTCACACAGCACCCAGTGCCGAACTGCCAGAAATGGCGTCTCTCACATTTGATGATGTCGCGAACAGCGCTCACATAGCCTAGTACGACGAAGCGCAAGCTAACCGACTCGGCAAAATTTACCTCTTGTCCATCTCTCAACGGCCCCACTTAACCTTTCTGTCCCAAGAATGCACAAATACAAAAAATTGTGTAACGCCATTTTATTCGGTTAATTAACCATAAAAATAAACGCAAAAAATTGCAATACCAAACAAGCAATTGAAAGTAAGAAAATTTGATGGAACCCATTTGGGTTCACTGGGTTTCAGTGCGTGTGGAAATGCAAGAACAAATATTTTCTAAAATGAACAATGCTTAAAAAAAAAGCTACAAAATGCTACATCACACGTTTATTGGGTATGTTATCCATTTAAATAAACGCAAAAAAATTACAATAACAAAAAAGCAAACGAAAGTAATGAAATTAGATGGTACCCATTTGGGTACTCTGGGTTTGATCACCATATGAACACATTCGAGCGCTCGTGCAGTGAAAGCCATTTTTGCCGCCTGGCTCTTCAGAAATTCTTTGACACATCGCGCCAGCTTGAAGGGCTTAGTGAAAGCAAGGCATGCTTTTTGCGCGGAAGCAACGTTTAACGTGCGAATTTTGAATGGGGGAAAGCTTTTGCCTTTATGGTTATGGTACCGATTTGGATACCCTGGGACTGAGGAGGTTAAACCATAGAAATAGCCATTTAGGCGATCCCGTCCAACAAGAACACGACACCTGGTGTAATTCTGGTGGATTTAGCGGAGAGAATTGAGACCATTCATAGATGGGTGCGTTGTGAGCACGCGGAAATTAAAAGTGCAAAAGATAGAAAAATCTGACCGGGCTATTGTGACCTTCAACTCATATAGTCTGCATGAACCGTCCAGTACTACATGGAGTAAGCATCGGTAGTGGAATATCTACCTAAAAGACTCGCATGTTTCAACTTCCACTACCGTGACCAAATGTTTAAGTAGTGCCCCCCTGCGAGCGTGTGTTGTGAGTGCGGACGAACGCGCAGCGCAGAAGTTGAATGTGACTTGACAACGTACTGTGTCGTATGCAAGGAAAACGGCCACCTCGCCGTTAGCAAGGTGTGCCCCAGCCGTGTCCCCAAGAAACAAGAACGTAACATAAGTTCGACGTCCGCAATAAAGCAATCCCCTCCAGCAAAGGATCAAACCACGGGCACCCGCCCCGTACCACCAGGGGTCACATGGGCATCTACCCTATCAGGAACCCAATCCAACTTACCCGAAAACCATCCATTGGTCATCGAAAATGCCAGCTTCACTGCAGTCACTCTGAACTGCGGGCGGAGATGAAACCTTAGCACACTGAAATGGCAGCCGTTCGTAGGGCACTGACGGATCGTCAGTCACCCTCGCCGGGCACGGTCCGCTCCGTATCAAAGCATCGCAGCCGACCCCGTACAAGCCGCAAAAATGCAGAAAAGAACAGGTCGACCACAAAACTTCCACCGAGAATTATGTTACCGAGCAGAAGCTCGGTCTGCGTACGCTCACCTGAAGTTTAAAACAACAAATACTGGCAGAAGGAACCCAACGAAATTGTCACTCTCCAAGTGAAAGTCACCTCTCTCGAGGAAGAAATCATATCGCAACGCAGATTGGTGAGCGGTTTCAAACAATTAAGGCCCATACTTCGCCTTCTAATGAAACTAAACGAACAATATAACATAGGTTCCCGAAATCCCGCCCATATCTTCGAATATTCCGTTCATCATACAATGGAATAACCGTAGCTTCCTCCAAACAGGACCGCTTTAAATTCTCAGATAGCCACCTTAAAACCACCCGCTCTTCTTTTGCAGGAAACCTGGGCACCTTGGAAGATCTCAAATTATAACACGTTTGTAAATCCGACTATACTAACATACACACGCAATTGTACAGGACAACCACATTTTCCAGGCTGAGCGGCTGTTATTGCTCATAATTCATGTCAGGCAGTGCAGCACAAGTACGATAAGGCAAGTATAATTCATCGCGAAGTGGTCATCGTACGAGTGGTTCCACCTGGCGGCAAGAGAATGCTTTTGGCGTCCGTATACTATTCCCTTTATCAAGGTTTTGTTCGTTGGAATACTTATGATTTGATTCCATATCTTAGTTCACAAAATTTTACAGGACCTATCCTAGTGGGAAGGAGACTTCAACGCCCCGAACGCTCTTTGGGGCTACTCTTGCACTCATTCGAGTGGCAGGCTCCTCTAACAGGCACTTGAATTTAGCCCCTTACATCTACGTAATGAACCTGGCGTCTATACCCGCATAGGCCTTCATCCTAACCAAAGTGACACTACTCCGGACTTACCTCTCCCCACTCCTAGCCCTATCCGAACGTTGAAGACGCTTAACTGCACCTGGGGTAGTGATCACTATCTCATCCTTCTCTATCTCAACAGTAAGAAACGTCGTACCCGTCGTACTCTAAATCACGTAAATTAGACTTCATTTATGGAACATTTTTCTGCTTATTCTGCTATGAGTGGTGTATTTTGTTAGACTTATTACCTCAGCTCGCCTCACTGCGATTGAGTCCATCACGTGCACGGTGGATGTCGGGCAACCTGACACGCACATGTTTCATGTTCTCAAAAAAGCCGAGCGGCTTACCCAGCGTTATCGCACGGGTGGTAAGCAACATCATTGTTTTGGGGCGGCGTCAACACAGTACACGATGAAACGGCATGCCACAGAAGGGCACCGACATAGCAGCATGGCGTCAAAAGGGCATGAGTCAAAACAGAACGCGGCAAAAGTGCACGGCGTCAAAAGCGCCCGCCACAGAAGAGCACGTCGACAAAACAGCCCAGAGCCAAGACAGCACTACAGCAGAAGGGCACGTTTTTTGGAAAGCCTAAATGATGATTTGTTTAGATTTTAACACGTGTGCAAAGCTTAGAGAAGGCGCAAAATGTTGTGTCTGAGTTTCTCTTCATGTTCCGTTACTCTTTCTCGAAAAACATGTTCCGGCTTTAATTATCATACTATGTAGGATGTTTGAAATGAAAGCAGTCAAAGCCGGGACCGTCATTTGGTAAAACTATTCTGACACCGACAGAAAAAGCGCTTGTATTGAACCAAACAATTAAAAAAAGGTGAAAGGGTGGCTAGTAGGAAACTCAGAATGGCTTTTGCTTCCACTTCAACGTCAAGGTTTAGAGGAACAATCACGTACACTTATCGTTTTTTAAGTAGTTGTTCAATTTTTGTGGATAATGGAGAGTAATATATTAATAATAATAAAATTATAAGAAGAATAAGAATAAGAATATTAATAACAACTATTGCCTTGAGACCCCCTTACAAAACTTTTTGAATTCTCGCATCATCACAGTTCTCTCGATTTTATTGAAATATATTTTCCAGCCTTGCAGTTCCGATTGAATGTAGACGTACCACGATATGTAGAAGCTCTCTTCCACCTTACGGGACTCGGTTTTGCCTAACCATTTTTCCTTGTTTTAAATGGCGCAGCTTGCAGTGCACGAGAAAAAGCAGAGCTGACGGCCCCCTCCTGTAGTAGGAGACCAGGCTAATGGAGGGGTGGTGCGCGGGCAGAGGCCCCTTAGGGTTTGGGGCAGTTGGTGCCTCCTGGCGTCGTCGTCCTTGTAATCGTGGTATCACGTAGTAATGGGGCTAAAACACCGGGAATGTCTTTACGCCCCACGCTAACACGCAACGCGTAATAAAAGACACCGGGGAATTCGTTCACCCTTTGTGCTGGAGTGCCTCCTAACACGTACTAAAAAAACACCGGGACACTACTTTACGCCTCGAGCTACAGAGCTTCGTGTTTTAAAGACAGAACACTTTTACAGCAAAGCTGTATACCTCTACCTCTCAATGGTTTTTCCTCTCCATTGGCAAAAACGCCCAGGCCCCAAGAATACACTTATACACTGCATGCATCGCCCCTCCCCAGGTTTCACGTTTGTGGGAATGGCCCAGGATATTTTCTTTCCCATTATTTATATTGTGCTGTTCACTGCCACCGCTGCCACCGTTCACCTCGGGCCTTTGGGATGGCACAGCGTTAGTTTCCAGGTTTCACAGCGTTATGTGCGAGGGTTCGATTCCCCGACCTCCCTAACCACAGTGATTTCTCAGGCTTCCAGTCATTTTGGTGAGACTGACGGACAAAGCTCGGCCTAATAAGCTCTACTGTTAAAATGGCTGAAAATTCTCCATCCCGCGCATACGGCGAGCACAAGAAAGAAGTTTAGAGCGTGTTATTATAGATTATCCTATATACTCCCGGCTAGAACGTGAACTGTACCACAGGCGATAGCAGAGAGCTAACCGTATTATGGTGGGTCCAGAAACTATTAGGTATATGACCTGACGCTGGCCGTCAAAATAAGGTGGTCCATGTCTTCAATGCGTTTTTACCTCAACAGGTTTTCCTTCAAAAGAACGACGGGTACTGCAAGCCTTTCACCGTGAATTCCTGAATACGAACCCAGAAAGACCAACTAGACCTCAGGAACTATGTCAACTGTGTCGTGTAAATGTGATTTTTTTAATGAGATCTATGGCCCTTCGTTCAGTCACATGGAGCAACCAGGGCTTACTGGCTTGCAACCCTTCCTCTGAATAAACCAGGTAACCCTGCTACCTACCTATGTTATAAAATACCTAGATCGGTTCCTCATCAAAAAAGATTTAAACAGAGCTTGAGCGCGGCCCAGGGTTCAATACACGGCACGGTTTACACTGCATAAACATACAGGGTCGAAATATTTAAAATATAAACAATACGATGTTTCTTAGATTGCGTACCTTGTAAAAAATACAAAATTCAAATTGTCTTGACACAAGGATACAGAAGGTAAAGCAGGTAGCGCACAAAGTTTGAACATGATTGCGAACAGTGTTTACGAAATCAGAAAAAAAAAATCCCACACCCTCTCCACTCACGTGAAACTTGGGAAGGGGCAAAGCATGCAGTACATCACAGTAGTCTTGGCGCCTTGGCGTTTTTGCCCACTGAGATTAATCCGTTGGGGGGTAGAGGTATACAGCTCTGCTGAAAATGTCTTGTGTCTTTGAAGCACAAAGCGTTCTGGCGCAAGGCGTTGGAAAACGAGTGTCCCGGTGGTCTCCTTTAGTACGTCTTTTGCCCATGGGGACGAGTGTTTCTTGTGCGAGGCGTTAAAAAACGAGTACTCCGGTGTTTTAGCATCGTGACTACAACGACGACAATAACAGGAGACGCAGAATGCGCTAGCCGGTAAGGGTACAATACATTAAGCAAATACACATAACCTAGTACCAGGAAGTAGTGACTGATTATTGGCTTAACATACAGAAGAGCGATTACGAATAAAACAATCAGATCATCGGCTCCAAACTACTATAAATGACATTTAGTGTAGAAAATTGCAAAAATAAACAGTATATACGCAGACACTTCGAGAAACAATGTAGTTATTCAATTCAACACCAATTATGCTTGCACACCTGATATTCAAGGCCAAACCGTTCTACCGTGTGTACATAAAACTATAGCGGTGGCTTCAAGCAAGTAAGCCTGGGTCCATGCCTACTCGTCACACGTCTACTCGTCATAGGCCAACTCGACACAGGTAAACTTAGCAGGAATGCCAAGTCATCATAGGCATTTTGTATGATGAATTCTGGTGTTTCCGGAATATTTGTAACACAGAAAACTCCCATTAGGAGCTTCCTTTGGTACGTGAAAGTGATGTTACCTCCTGCTATGCGTCGCCTTTTAAAGAAAGCTATAGGCGAGTGCAGGGACGACAGGAGCCACATTTAGGGCTTATTTCGGCAAATCTTCCCCCTTCAAATAACAACTCCACCACTAAAAAAAGCATTCGCTAGATCCTGGAAGAGTGTTCTCGGATTTCGTATCCCGTTAAACCTTATTATGTTAAAATTATATTTGGAATCAAACTTATCTCCCATGATGCCCTTTTATACCTGATGCTTCTTTTTAAAGGTTTCGTGATTTGACCGTAGACCATTTTTCCTGGCCCAATAAAGCTAGTGCTTTGTTTACATTGTCGTGGAGCAATAAAACCTAATTTGACGAAAAGAAAATCTAAACGTCCAAGACCTACATATTTTCTGCGCCCCAATTTACGTTGCGAAACTCCTCTGGTATCAGGTCTGTTTCCGAAACAAGTGGGGGGCGCGTGGCTTCCCGCCGTCCTCTCTCCTGCCTCTCCCCTGAGCAGCGCTTCAGCTGCGTTTAAGGGGTTCAAACATATGTGCAGGTTACACCATTGCGTGGTCACCCAGCTGTAACATGAAGTATCATTGTCCGTACTGACTAAGTACCCTACCTCAAGGCCCTTGTATGATCAGCCCTTAAAGGAGTACTGACACGAAATTTTCATGTTGCGTTTTTTTCGCTGCTATGCGTGCCTACCAGCCCACTAATCATAGAATGACACATTAGACGGTCGAGTGCAGCGTAAACATTCATTTACGGCGTCGTTTATTCGGGCCAGTTTCGGTTTCGACAAAAAAAACGCCGAGCGGCCGCCATGACAGGATGTATCACATGGCGTCACCATTCTTGCCGTATCGCTGCCTCTCTGGAAGCGCGAGCGAGCGAGCGCACGCGCGCGCCCAGACCGGCCGAGGTCTTCGCCGTCCCCACAGGCCCGGGCAGCATGACGTCAGTCCCAAAACCATGACGTGTACACACGCCCGAGCAGCGCGCGCCAACCACAGGCAGCGCGTCGGCTTCGTCACGGGAGCCCCGACGTCGGCAGTTTGGGGCATGTAGCAGATGATGTCACGTCGGCCCGCTCTGGGCTTTCTCGTGCGGGCGCAGATTAAAATGGATTTTAAATATGTTCCGCTGAACGGTTGCTGTTGAAACTTGCTGGGAGGTATCTCCTGATAAAAAGGAAGCGTTTTACATAGTTATCTCAGCTTTAAAATTTCGTGTCAGTACTCCTTTAAAAGCAGTCCAGGTAAAGCGGAATTCTCTTCCCGCGACCCAAAGAAAAAAAAACCATCTCTTCAAGGGGTTATACACGCTTGCAGGGGCACAGACCTCCCCGCGGCCTCCTACACATCTGTAGCGAGTTTAACATTGTTGAAATTGGCCTCGGAACCGCTTTGAACGCCAATTTCCGGTCAGCGGTTCAGGGGTTTTGTTCACACGGCCCTGCTTCGAATAAAGCCGTGCGACGAAAAGGCACCTTCCCGCGAGTTCTATCTTCAGATGGCATTGTACGAAAAGGCCTCTGAGACGCGTTGCGTACGATTAGTTGTCCGGTGACGAGCGGGCTTGTGGCGAGTGGATTCGTTCCCACTAAGCCTACAATCAGACAACACGCTGATATAAAGCGCCACCACATCAATGCCTTTTTAGCGAACTTTGTTTGATAGAAGGAGGATTCTGTCAAGATGTTTTTGAATGAAATTGTACATATCTACAGCAGCGTATTCTTCGTGGATCGACAAAAGATAAGGGAGGATGTTGTATTATCTTCAGGATTACTGCCTTTAAAGGGGGTATTTCGACAGCAATCTTGTGCTTTTAATTTGTTGTACACTAGCTACCCATGCCACTCATTTATTTCTTTCAAAACAAATTTATACCTATGAAAGGCGCAGCTCTTTGCTCTTCTTCGGGATAGTGGCATGCCTTCCCTTAGAGTGGTAACAATGTGTGCTTTGTTTGAATTGTTGCTTTTCGAATGATCTATGCAAACACGGCTCCAGGAAACAAGAAAAATCAAAGCCGCTGTCATTTAACGGAAGATGGCTGAAACACAAAGCTTTTTTGGTTGAAAAAAAGAAAGTGGGCGTTTACGATTCATTTCTTTGACTTCCATTTATTCAGATGTTAGAGGTGCATGGAGTATAATTAGATAGAACAAGCATGCAATTCGTAACTATTTATTAGAGATGGTCTTGCTCGCAATTCTACGCTACTTTAGGCCAGCGGATGGTTATGCGGCCTTTTCCAAAAATGTATAGTTATTTGTGGAATATGAGCCGAAATATTTGAAGCTTTCAGTTAATCTTATTGTTCTTTTTTTCTTTTTTCCTTGGGACTTAATTTCTAGAACAATCAGTGACAGTATGATCATGTATTTTTGTTTACTCGTTTCTTGTAACGAGTTATTGTCGCAGTTGAGGAACGCTTTGAGCAACCTGCGAGAACAGCTGAGTAATAAAGCGCCACGGACTTTGTAATTCAATTGAGTGCGTGTTCAAAAATTGTTTAAAAGAAAGGGTAATTATTGGAAAAGGATCGAGAAGTGATCCTCATTAAATAATCGTGAAGACGTGGTTTTGAAATACGCCCAATCATAATTAGGCAATTCCTAATCATGTTTTCGATGTTACTTTGGGGGATTTTCTTTTTTAGTTTTTGTTAATTTTAGAGTACGTGTAAAATGCACACTTTTTATTTGCTTAAGTAATTTTTTTGAGTTTATTCTTTCTATTCTTGGGCGTCCAAAAGTTCATAGGACCAACTGCTCCAGTCCCACTGTTATAAAGATTAAATGCGTTAGCTGCACCAAATATGCATTTGTTTTTCCTTAGTCTGCGAGTGTGCTTTCGTAGTACCCGCGAAAGTGTCCGTAGGTTCTTCCTGCCAGAAACGTCGCAAATGAGGGGGCGGAGGGGGTGTAGGTGGTGACTGAAGAGCCCGAGGGAAATAACCGAGGTGCTATTGTACAGGACACTTTAGACTCGCAAACTTACGTGCGGGACATGGCTCGCGGGGGAAGAGTCGAAGAAACCAAATACTAAGGAAGCAGTTCTGGGCGCCCCGCGGGCCACTGACGGTCGCCATTGCATTGTCGTGGGTCATAATTGTTTGTTGTTTTGGAGGAGAAAACGTGATGCGGTTCGAAAATGGGATTGTAGACAAAGACGTTGACCAGATAGGTCACCCCGCTTGAACCGATAGCTGGCAGGTTGCGAAAGGGTAGTTAACGTAGACTTTATGCGTTTTCTACTTGCATCATACGCAAACGAAGTTGAAATAAACGAGTGATGGCACCAGCAGTCATGAAATATTAAACCGGGGAGTTCAATCTCGTCTGCATCGTCGGTGCAGCCGCAACGAGTCCTATAGTCTCCCGCGGGTGGTCACGGAATCCGCACGAAAAAAGAACGCGAATGGTATGACGCGAGTAAATCAACAAAGCCGCGGCTTGAGCTGGCAAACATGGGTATGTCGTGCCCGCAAATTAAAGTGGTGAAAATTTTGGGAAAAACAAGCAAGAAGGGGTCCGTCCATCCGATATCCTGATATTTCCGTGTAGGGCACTTCGATGCGGACATTTGGGTGCACGGACGTTACGGTGGGTAGACCACGAAACAACCCGAACGCCCCTTGACGGTCTCACAATCCCACTCTAAAAAAACTGCGCTATTTCTACTGTTGTTTAAACTTCCTCCTTTCAAATACATACGTTAGCAATTGCCCCGTCCGTGTTACCTCGACAGCGCCCTCTCCTGAGTGAAAACAACTGGGGAGTCCGCTTTTGTTGCACCCAAGAGGAATAAAGGGGAAGTGGTATCCTGCGTGGACTGTGCAATGCCACCCTCCTGCCACTCCAGACTGAAGAACAACAAATGGGTATTATTGGGCGCACCCGGGGACGTACAATTCGTGCACGTGCTTTCAAAAAGGGCCGTTCATCCTCTACGACAACATCCCAGGCTTGTCTGGCAAAAAAAACTAGACGCAACAGTGTTTCAAAATCGCGTTTATCGCGACAACGCAGCCTACACAAAACGTTTCATCATATTTTGTGCATTTTTGGGAGCAACTGAATATTTATAAAGCTGCTTTGTTTGTAAAGAGAGAGTGCCTTTTATTTCGAGAAAAATTTCGTTAGGAATAAATGATACCATACTAAACACCGCCAAATGACTTAGCTGATTTGCTCGCCGTAGGAAAAGAGCAAATATGAAATAAAGACTTCTTCTAAATAAAAAAAAAACGTATACAAAACCAATAAATCAGTTGGCTGCTTAGCAAGTATTCATTGAACGAAGTATAAAACAAAAATATACAAATGCTCAATTCCTAAGAATAACTTGCAAAAATCAAACACGGCATCAGTATGAAAATGCAATCACTTCGCTAGATTGTTGTCCATGACTCACGTTATGTAGAAATAAAATAAAACTGCTGTTTAAAACAAACAAGCATCCGATAATTCGGCTGCCGAAGACATTGCACACCGAAATGTCCGTGCATCGAAATGTCCGTGGACCGATATATTCGTACACTGATGCGGCTGTGCACCTAAATGTCTCGCACCGAAATATCCTTCACCGGGATCCGGACATTTTGGTGCGGACATTTGGATGCATGGACATTCTGGTGCACGGACACTCCCCAGCCCCTAATGGCCGCAGCGCACTTATGGCGAACGTATGGTGCGAGAAAATCAACATCACCGGTGTTTGAGCCGGCGCGGGTGCCTCTGTCATACCCGCGAATTGAATTGCTGAAAAAAAAGCAAATTCACCGAACGCAGGAGATAAACCTGAAAAGTAGGATAGGTCAGCTGACGTCGATGACAGAAGAGGTGATCTGATGAAACGACGACGCGCTGGCTCGGCCGACGGCACATAGCCGATGACGGTCTACTCCAAGCCAACTCAAAATGTACATTACGTGCATTTTATTTACATCACGTATTTACAACTCATAGCTCGTGATCGGAAACAAGAGGTCGGGCAAGGCCCGCGTCGAGCGCGAGCTCGCCGCTCTCCATCTCTCTCTCTCTCTCCTCTGTCTCCAAAATATCAAACTTCTCGGTTTTACCATTAAAACCCCGGCCACAAAAGGGACGTTACAAGTTGAGAGCCAGGATGGCTCATTGAATAAACCAAGCTTGGCCATTGATTGGCCACCGTGACAAACAAAGCTAGGTGGATTCAAACTAGTCATGTGACCCACCTCTCTCGCTCTTATACAGAAACCCAGAGGTACTCCGCAAAACACAAATATAACAAGCGAAAACCAACCCACACAAGCAGACCTTACGACAGGAGTCTGCTCTCTCGCAGCACGTATTAAAGTACATTAATACCGTGCACGCTATGTTTGTTCTCCACGCCGCCAGAATTCATTTCCTTCGTTAACACGTGGGGCGCCTAACAATGCCTGGCCGTCTACCCAACGACGCATCCCATCCCCAAAGTCGCCAGCCTCAGACGCGGGGCGAACTGAACTTCGCCCAGTAATTTTGAGCAGCGCAACTATCACAGACAGAACGTCTGGTGACCTCTTCCTCTGTTTGTCGCAATGTTTGAACCCTTGACCGAACTTCAGCTTCTGTTCAGTTAGGGGATTCTCGTGGCGGTAATCGCGCTCGTTACAGTGTCAACGGTCACCCTCTGCCGGCTTCTCAGACGAACGCAAGGAAATCCTTCTTCGATAGCTTACATCGCTTTCAGCTATTATGGAGTGTCCGACACGCTTGTATGCGTCGTCTCCGGGCCCGCCTGCTGTGTGGATACAAAAGCGCGGCGAATTCCAAAGAAGCCTCCGCGGTTTCTCCTTACGCCCCTCACCCCTAAGTCAGCTCGGCCGGAGTGAAAACAAACACCATACAGATAAACAAGCTACCCCAGCGAAAGAGCTCTATTTACCAGGCTGTTTTAATAATCAGTGACGTGCCCGAGCTTAAAGGGGCACTGACACAAAATTTTGAAGGCGAGATAAGTTGGGAGATCGATTGGTGGGAACACATATACATCATCTGCAAAATATCAGCGGCGAATACAGCCTAGATCATATTTAAAATCAATTTTAAAGTGTGCGAAACGCAACCGAGCAGCTAGCAGAGGACCACGCGCAATCGACATCCCGAGGATATGGTGTAAATACACAACATCTGAACACGTCACGAGTTTGTGTTTGCCGCTTCCGCACTGCCGGCGTTTTTCGCCGGCTCGCCCGGCTCGCCGCTCCAATCGCAGGGCCGGAGGGCGGAGCTTCTGCTTTCGAGAACGAACAACCCGATCGTTGGCGGCGGAGGCGCCGTGATTTCGTCAGCTAATCGGGCAGCTGGCCGCGACCAAAGTTCTACAGCGATTCCAGGCACTCTGTTTCTATTACTGTTAATTACCATTGGATGCGAAAACGCGCCGGAGGCACGAAAAGCCCACTGAGCTAGCCGCACGCTCGCTGTGCAGGCGGCGGCCACGGCCGCGAAGTGGCCCAGGCCGGCGCAGGTAGCTCGAGTGATAGCTTGTTACCGCTGCACGAAATTGTCAACCAAGTTCCGACCATGGTGGCTTACATGAGAAAGCAGTTAATGATGCGATGGCGGGTTGCATTAAAAATGGTCATCTGCACCGCTTACGAGAGCGGCACTCGAATATCTGCCGCAGTGCTAAGCCGAACACATCTGTAGGCGGACCTGCAGGCAGACCGGCCGGCAGCTCCCAGCGCGCGTCTTGCCACCCACCGGCTCGAGCGTCGCGCGTCGTTCTTTAGCCGCGGTAGCATTTGCACTCGCAGCGCCTGCGTCACATCCACGGTCGCTTTTTAATTAGGCGCCTCACGAGATCAGTACGTGGGGGCATTCGCAGAAACTGCTGTCGATGCGGATTCGACAGTGTTACGGCGGCTCTCCTCTGTGATATCCCTCTGATGGTCCCGTGGTCATCTTTCTTCACACAAACTCCATCGTTTCGCGGCACTCGCTGAAACCGAAACTGCGACTGGCCGCATTGAAAATGCCTCTAATTAAACAACCGGCGCACGCTGAAGCAAACGAGGTTTCTACAGGTTATAAGTAGGTTACTAGCTACTTATCGCAACAAAAAAAAACAAGATGCAAAATTTTTGTGTCAGTGCCCTTTTAACAACAAACGTCAAACGCCCGGGTAATTCGCGCGTCGAGTGGTAGAGGGCCGCAAACGTTGGATGATAGAGACTAGAGCACACCGGGGGTCGGAAGTTTTAGGCCCGTCCCGACCCCACTTGATAAAGACATGGTGACGGCCCGGCCAGAGCCCGACAAAAGATTGACAAAAGCCTGAGCTTGGCTCGACCCCGAGAGCCTTTAGTAAAATAAACTCGAGCACGCGCACTGTTTTTTAAGATCAGCCCGAGTCCGCCGGACTCCAAACAGGAGCCGTAAATGTTTCATCTTTTTACTCCAAATTTGCTCAATACTCGGACCTATATTTTTCAAATGTAAATATCCTGAACTAAAAAAATGTATCTTCACTGAACATTTAGGTAAAATGAGCCCGGCATTTTACACATTCTTCGGACTTAAGCACACTGAGGATCGCCTAAATGATGCTGAGAAAAGTAGAAATTCGAATATATGCGTTTGTTGGGCAGATATTTCACATTTCGTTATTTCATTCAATTCGTTTTCCAAAGAACTCTCTTTCCTAGTTGTTTTTGATGCCAGCACACTCTGCCGAGGGCAAGTTTACTTGTACTTCTCTCAATTTATTTTCCTAAGATTGGTTGTCGGTTTGTAGGTTTGTACTAGGTGTCTATCCAAGTAGAGCTAATTTCCTCCCATGCTCACAAAGTTTCCTACTCAAAAAGTCACTTTATTGGCAAAAAATGAATTGGTATAAAATCTGTAAGAAAGACCCAGGGGTACGTTAGCTTATCTTTGGTTGTATAGTCTTCACAAAGTGCGAAGTCGAGGTCACATTTGTTGTTGTTGTTTTAGTTTGAAAAACGCAGGAAAAAGACAGTCAATTACTCTACTACCAGAGTGCTGTCGTGTTATGATGCGTTATCTCGCACTACGCTGATGTTGTCCATACGTTTTCTTTCGTTGGCTTGAAGCCTTTCTACGTGCAATACATCATTTTGTTATTTGTTTAACAGCGCCACGGTGACAAACTGACACCACTTCACTTTTTTGTTTTCATCGCACCTAAATGGTCAATGCACCGAGTTTTTGTTATCAACATTCTAAACTTGCGGCACACGACTGCCAGGACTCAAAGTCTGCCCTGGCCGGCTCGGCCAGGCAGGGAGACCCCGGCACGGGTGCGGGCCAGCCTCGGGCTTTCGGGTCGTCTAGGGCCCGTGCCGGGAACTAAGCACTACACGGGCCGCACTTTTTCGGCCCAGCCCGAGTCTGCCCTTCACAGCCCAGGCCTGGGGCTGGACCGGAGCCGGCTAACTTATAAAATATGGGCCCTTGCCAGGCCCGATCCCGGCAGAATTCAATGAAACCACCCCGAGGCCGCCATACTCTTGTTAAATGTCCTCCCTAGTTCGACAGGCTATAAACATGAAGTGGAAGAAGTTTTCTGTTAGCTTAAAAAGCGTAAGCAAAAAGTGAATACAACTAATTTGGATATAAATTTTTGTTAAACTTGGACAAAACTTTGTACTACTTAAGTATCCTCCCTTAGAAACTGTGTTTTCGGTAGTCGTGGAACTTCATTTGCCACTTCATTTGCACGTTTTCGAAGTCAAGGCACACCGAGGATACTTTAAATGAATGCGAAGAAGGAGATAATTTTTTTTTCATATTGCGATTCTTCAGCAGATAATGCAGATTTCGCTGTTCCCCTATTTGCTGAAATTCTAGCAGACGATGTGTCCGGTTTCACCACTTCATTTTTGTCTTTTCCTCTAGTTACTTTGGCAGTAATATTTTGTCCGTGCTTCTGTTCTTTCTTACCTTTATTCATGGTTTAAAAAATTCTTCCACGCATAAATTATGGGGTCTGCTTCGAAAACTAGCCCTTCAAACTCTGCACACAGTGCAAAGTCCAGGTCACGTTTGTTCTGTTTGTTTTTTCTTTGAAAAGCAAAAGAAAACGACAATCTTGTTGTACTGTGTGGCTGGAGTGCCGTGGTTTTCTTGCCCACTCTCGCCCACATTGCTGTTGGGTCCCAGACATTTTTGTATTGATGTATGGGTCTTCTAAGCGCAATTGTCTTTTTATCATATCTTCTAAAAGCGCGTTAATGAATTTACACGTGACTTCTTATTGTTCTCACAACCCCTGAATGATAAACACAAATCTTTTTGTTGTCAACGATAGATAATTTGCGGCTAAGGGTTGCCAGGACTCAGGTGCGGCCCGGGCGGCTCGGGCTGGCACGGCCAGAAAAAAATTTGGTTTAATCATGAGACCGACCCGGGCCCGACAAAGTGCGTGCTACCCGGCCCGAGCCCGCCCCACCAGTGCACTTTGCCAGACTACCTAGCTCCGCCACCGCACAAAACTGTTTCAGTGCTTTGCCCTTGCGGTGTGCTGTTTTGTCGTGTGCTGTTTTTCGCCGTCTCTTCTTTGGCGTGCTGTTTTGTCGCGTGCCCTTTTTTGATGGCGTACTGTTATGTCGGTGCTCTTCTGTCGAGTTCCCTTTCGTCGCATGCTGTTCTGTCACTATACCCATCTTTTAATGCGCCTCACGTGTGACAAAATCCTTTCTCAGCTTACTCCATAGTTTAGGTTTAGTCAACACTGTTTAATAGTGCTGAACAACGATGGTACGTGTGATATAATACCGCGTTCATCATCTTTCAACACTTAACCTCTGCGGAATATCAAATTGAGCATTTCGCCGTGTGTGTTCAGCATGGCTGCTACGTAACGCTGAATGTGCCGCGTTCCCATGAGGATACTGCGCGGTCTCAGAACTCCGTTCAACTTGAAGCGAGCATTTCGTCGAATGTACTTCAACATTTTTTTTATGCCGAAATACTGAACTTGGTTGCAACTCCAATTCTCACCGTACGTTATTTGTTTGTTCTTTTTTATTCTTGCTTTTCCTTTTCTTTCCTCGTTTTTTTTTCTTCCTCACTCGTTTTATTTGTACCAGAATTACCATGTCAGGCTCTTTGCAGGACAAACATCGTCAGTATCATTAGGCCAATCCCCTCACCCCTTTATCTCTCGATGATTTATTGCTGCTCAAACACCATTATAACATCATTAGACAATATCGAGTCAACCTTCAATGCGAACATTGGCACAATGTGTTTCAGCAACTCGGCCATGAATCGGATCTCTCTCGTCTATGGAGTGTTTTTCGTAGCCTGAATGGCCGGGCCAAGAAAAAGCTGCCCATCATTGATGACAAGTGGCTAATGCAAGATTACTCTCAAGTAGAAGATAATCTCATTCACTCCTTCTTCCTTCATGCTGTGAAGTATCCGTCCGTTCCCCTTAACCTTCCCGTTATTGACGTTATCGATCCCCTTCCAGAGCTACGTTTTCTCTCCACTATGGCAGAGCTTCAGACAGCCATCTCACAAGGCCACTCAAAATCAGCACCAGAGCATGATATGTCAAATAGCAGGATCTACGAAATCTTCCCCCGCATATCCTGGACGTTCTGCGTAACCTTGTGAACGATTGTTGATCCTCAGGGATGGCCCCTGACTATCTTAAAATTGCCATCATTCTTCCAATACCTTACCATGGTAAAGACCCAAATACCTTGCGCCCAGTAGCATTAACGGCAGTCCTATGTATGCTGATCGAGAGAATAATCAAGAATAGACTGATGCACCACCTTCAGTGCTCAGGATGGTTTCATACCGCTCTTACATGCTTCCGACCCAATACGAGCACTCATCACTACCTATGCCTGCTCCACCGCATCACTAACATAACAGGTCGCAGGGATTCGCCAGATTATGTTATTGCACTGTACATTCACAAAGCTTTCGATTATGTCAGTCAATCGCGCATATTGGATGAATCGGATAATGCGTTTCCTAGTCGAAAGGCTCAAAATTGCGTACGAAATTTTGTGAGCACCGACCCATTCGAATAAACCCTTCCATACACGAGCCGAGCCTTCCATATTTAGATCGCGGTGTTCGAGAAGGCTCCATCTTAGCTCCAATTTTGTTTAACCTTGCCATGAATCAGGTGGCAGGAACCCTTGAACAAGACACTGCTGCTCAGTTTTCCTTTTATGCGGGGGACGCAGTGGTCTGGAGAGAAGCTAAAGACAATCTCTCTAAATATCCCATGCAAACGAAAGTCCAGGCTGCGCTATTGAGCCTTGAACGTTCCCTTCCTCAGTTCCAATTATGGCTCTCACCCACTAAAACAGTTCTACTCAGCGTTGACGGCAAAAACGGCAAAAATTCCGATCAGGTCATCAAACGTATCCTCGGCCTGCCCATTAGTAGTCAATAGCCCCCGTAAACGGATCCTTACTCTGAAAGCCAATTGGCGGAAAACCGTGAATGCCATGCTCGGCTTATCCATTATGTTTGGTGGTGCTGGTCAGCAGGCTTGTACAATGCTTGGCCGTGCAATAGCACACGGGTGCCTCACATACTGCTTTCTGGTATATGATCTTTGCCCAGTTCACATAAAAAATTTCCATATAATAAATCGGCACCTCCTCCGTACAATTAGTTGTCTCCCTCAATTCGCCCCCGTATACATTCTTCACCAAATTGTACCCCTTCCCTCCCTTGATAGCGTCATCGAAGAAACCAAGTTATGTCTTAAGGAACATCTTGAGCAGTCCCCCCAAGGCAAGGCTACTTGCTCTTGGGAATATATGGACAATAAATTCGACCCCACTTCTTACCCATCGTCCCTTCCGCTCTGGGAGCGCCCTGCAATTGGCATCCCTCGGCGTCGGCCAATACCTCGGCGGCAGGTGAGAGCTACCGTAAACGGGGTTCGCACAATCCAGAACGACAAAATGGAGAACGAAGACGACATCTTCACGTACACCGCCGTGCGCGGCAATGAGGCTTCGATTGCATGGACATCTTCGAACGCCTCCTTGCTAAATTGTTCGCGGAAGATCTCCAATAAACATGGCCTAGCTTAAGAAGCTCAGCTCATGGGTGTCCTGGGTGCTGTCCATTCCATCCACGACCACTGCGACCTAATCTCATCTCGGAAACTTCATTGCGGATTCTCACGTAGCCCTTAAACAACTGAACAGAATATTTTCCCTTAATTATACGGCCAGAAATATGTTACATGCCATTCGAGACGTTCAACTGGAAGGCATCGCCATCCGCATCGTATGGTCCCCGGGACACAGGCCTGGGGCACATGGCATCTACGCGGCTCACACCGCCGCCAGGAAGAGACTTAACACACCTGCAGTGGTTTCCAGGGCCCCATTGCAGCACCTACCACGAAAAGACTGGCAACTTTACCGGCGGCAATTCAAGGCAGGCGGCAGACGCAAGAGGCTTCAAGATACCACCCCGGTGCGTGTACTAGGCCCGCTCAAGACGCTCACACGCTCGGCGGAGATGGTAGCTGACACGATTTATGCTAACATGACCCGAACCCCTCACGTAGTACATAAATGCACCCATGAAGCCAGCTCGCACATCCAACGCTGCCCTTATTGTGGCGAGAAGTGCATCCCTAACCTGTGTCATTTGATACGTTACTGTGCACACTTCAATACCGGTCGCGAGGCAATATTGGACCACAGTTTACACCCACAGGTGAAAAAGCGCTTCTGCAATGAATTCGAGAAGACCCCACAGTGCTATAGAAAGTTATTGAATTCTCACTAACCATGATGTCTACTAGTTTGTGTAATAACCTGGACGACTCCTGTAAAAAACGTAGTACCTGTCTCTTCACAAAATTTGCGAAATATATGTTCATCGAATTAAAAATGCTATCCACCTTTTCAAGTGGTTGAACCTTGAACAGTGTTTTTTTTTTCGATTATTCTCTCCCTTGTTTGGTGTCCCTCTCCTTCCCCAACCGGGCATTGATGCCCCCTCTGGTAATAAAGGAATTCCTCCTCCTCCTTAATATCAGGAAGGCATTCGACTCCGCGAAACACAACATTTTATGAACAGCGGAGGTCTATACAGTATAAGAGGAGTTTCACAAAAACTAATCAAAAGCTATTTGACAGATCCCAAGCACTTTGTATTGTTAGGTGCCACGTCATCCATTTTTTTTAAATATTAGTGGGAGTACTCGAAGGACCAATAGGTGGTTGTGACAAAAGTGTGGCGCCCCCCACCCCTGATATTCGTTGGCCGCCAGGTTCAGTGGCCCCACCAGGCTCGGTGGGCAACATTGTGTGTGGCCGGAGAATAAACACCGCCGAGCACTGCAGCTCGCGGTCAGTCACCGTCACCGCCAGCACGCTGCATGTCGTCACTCGGATGGAGGGTACCCCTACCCTCCCCAGTTCACGAACGCGGGGCTAAATCGTGACACTGGTGATGAGGGAAGAAGCCCGCGTAGCGGCCGAGGCCACCGTGAAAGCCGCCACCGAGAACGCCGAGACACCGCTCCCTTAAGCCAGCCGCCATTACGCCATGCCACTGTAGGGGGGGGGCTCGCGCCGTTCGAGGGTGAATGCCTCGCCGGTCTACGAGGAACAAGTCGGCGTCTTTTTCTGGGCGAACGACACTCCCGAGGTGAAACAGCGCGACATTTCCCTGGCCAGCTGCGGGACCCGCGTCTTCGCTCTCCTGCTCGACCTGCTCAAGCCGGCTACGCCGCATGACAAGTGGCTCCGTCGACGTTAATAGAGCGCTTCCGCTTCAACAACCTGAGCCGCCGAAACGGAGAGACGCTCGGGCAGTTCGTCACAGCGCTGCGAGGGTTGGTGAACGGCTGCGCCTTCGGGGAGCAGCTCGACTCGGTGCTCCAGGACCGTTTCGTCTTCGGCATCTTCGACCCCGCCATGCAGACGCGACTCCTGGGGCTTCCCGACCCCTCGCGGGACGATGCCGTGAAGGCAGCGCTGGCGATGGATGCTGCGGCCAAGGACGCGGGTGAGATAGCACGTGCGGCCGGCTCACCGTCGACGGAGGCGGCGGTGAACAAGATGGGGACACGGCGTGGCCGGGGCGTTCGGTGCGGTGGTGACCACTCCCCCTCACAGTGCCAGTTCGCGCAAGCGGAGTGCTTTGCGTGTGGAAGAACAGGGCACATTGCTCGGGCGTGCCGAGGGGGGACGACGGCGAACGGACAGAAGCAGTAGCCGGCGTCGAGCACATGTTCTGCACCAGCCCACGGCCAAGGGAGTCGGCGCAAGGGTAGGCGGCGAGGGTGTGCGGCATCAGCTTTGGGTGCAGCGGCTAGGCTCCACGTCGTGGCCGAAGACCCGCAAATTTTTTACATGTGGCCCGCGGGACCAGTGCAGCCGTCGGTGCCACCATACATGCTGACCGTCGAAGTCTGCGCGCGCCCCATCTCCATGGAGCTGGACACGGGCCAGCGTGTCGGTCATGGCCGGAAAGCCTTCAGACGCACTTTCCCTGGCGTGTCCGTCGAGGCGTCGGGCGTCATGCTGCGCAGCTACTCTGGACAGCTCGCCCAGGTCGAGGGTCAAGCCCAGGTCAGCGTTTGCATTGGCGACAGGGAGGCCGCCGTGCCCATGTACTTGACCAAGGGGTCGTCACCGACGCTGCTAGGCCGCAACTGGATCCAGGCTTTGGGTGTGCGGCTGCCAGAGTACCAGGAAGCAGTGCAGGTGGTGGAAGACCTCCCGAGTCTCCTGACCAAGTTCAAGACCCTGTTCCACCCCGGAATGGGCCAATTCACCGGCACGGCAGCAAGCATTCATGTGCCAGAGAGAGCCCGGCCCCGATTTTTCAAGCCGCGCCCGCTGCCGTTCGCCCTGATGAACGGGATAACCCAGGAGCTGCAACGGCTGCAGCGAGACGACATCCTGGTGCCCGTCAAATCGTCAGAGTGGGCCGCTCCTATCGTGCCAGTCGTGAAGCAAGGCGGCAGTGTAAGAATCTGCGGGGACTTCAAGGTCACCATCAACCCCGTCGCTACTATGGAAAAGTACCCGCTGCGCGCATTGAAGACCTCTGGTCGGCGCTGTCCGTGGGACAGAAGTTCACCAAGCTCGACCTCAGAGGTGCGTACCAGCAGCTGGTGCTCCCGGGGTTGTCTCAGAAGTATGTCACCACATTGACAACTCTGGGACTCTTCCAGTACACGCGCATACCGTTCGGCGTGGCCTCAGCACGTGCCACTTTCCAGACGGAGATGGACAGCCTGTTCAGGGGCATGAGGCACGTGGCGGTGTACTTGGACAACATCCTGGTGACCGGTACAGACGACGAGGACCACCTGCAGAACCTACACAACGTCCTGGCATGATTGAAAGATGCCGGGCTGAAGCTCAAGCTGGACAAATGCGTTTTCTTGGCCCCCAGCGTTGAGTACCTAGGCCACGTCATTTCCCAGGCACGCCTAGCCCCGGCACCCCGCAAAATTGAGGCTGTGCTCAAGGCGCTCAAGCCCCAGAACAAGAAGGAGCTGCAGAACTACCTGGGCTTCGTAAACATCTACAGGAGCTTCCTGCCCAACCTGTCATCGCGTCTGCAGCCGCTCCATCTTCTGCTTCGAGATGGACAGCGGTGGGCTGGAAGAAGGAGCAGGACTTGGCCTTCCAGCGCAGCAAGGAGCTGATCCCCAAGGCTCCAGTGCTGGTGCACTTCGATCTGGCCAAGCCTGTCGTCATGACTGTAGATGTGTCGCCGTAGGGCTTGGGAGCTGTCCTTGCCGTGTGGGAGAAGAATGACCAGGAACACCCTGTATCGTTTGCGTCCCGTCGGCTTTATGCGGAAGAACAGCGGTACAGCTACCTGGACAAGGAAGGCCTGGCCGTCATGTTCGGTGTCGAGCGTTTCTACCGGTACCTGTGGGGCTGAAAGTTCGAGGCGGTCACGGACCACAAGCCGCTGCTGGCACTGCTGGGGCCTGACAAGGCGGTCCCAGTGCAGGCATCGCCTCGAGTGGTGTGCTGGGCCTTCAGGCTCGCGGCCTACAACTACCGGCTGGTCTACCGTCCGGGAAAGGACCTGGCACTTGCTCACGCCCTGAGCCGACTGCCCCTGCCGGAGGTGCCTGCTGCTGTTCCTGAGCCTGCCGAAGTGTTCATGCTGGACCACGCTCACCCGGAGCAGCTGTCCAGATCGGCAGTGTCGCAGGCAACCATCCGGGACCCAGTTCTGTCACAGGTCGTCAAGGCGTTGTCCCGAGGGGCGGAGTTGGCTGAGCGGACTTACAGCCACAAGGCCGCCGAGCTGAGCCTACAGCAGGGCTGCCTACTGTGGGGTTCCAAAGTGGCGATTCCACAGAGCCTGTGGTCCAGGGTCCTGCAGTTGGTGCACGTGGGTCATCCAGGCGTGGAGAAGACCAAGTTGTTGGCCCGGTCCCACGTTTGGTGGCCTGGCCTGGACCAGGACATTGCTCGCATGGTGCAGAGCTGCCAAGTCTGCCAGGAGAACCAGCGAGCCTCGCGCCATGTGGAGATTACCCCCTGGCCCTTCCCGGAGAGACGCTGGTCCCGCCTGCACGTGGATTTCGGGGGCCCTCGAAGGGCTACTACTTCCTGGGAGTGGTGCACGCCTTCTCCAAGTGGGTAGATGTACTACGGGTCGCCAATTCCTAGGCAGGAGCAATAATTGCGGCGCTGCGGCAAGTCTTCGCAGCCCAGGGGTTACCGTACGTCATCGTGTCCGACAACGGTCCCGCTTTCGCTAGTGAGGAGTGCCTTGCCTGGCTGACGAAGAACGGACTCCGTCGGATGATGGTTCCGCCGTACCACCCCGCATCAAACGGTGCTGTCGAGCGGGTAGTGCAAACTGTCAATGACAAGCTCAAGAAGAGCAAGGCTGGGGATTTCCGCACGCAGGTGCCTGAGTGCTCTTCCAATACCGGACCACACCCCACGACGTCACAGGCCCTGCCCCCTACGAGCTCCTGTTCGGCCGGATGGTGAAGACACCATTGAACGTGTTGCACCCAGACCTTCGGTCAACAGCGCTCCTGAAGCAGCTCAAGCAGAAGCTGGCGGCTCACCGAGGTTGCCGTCCTGGGCTTCTGCCGAAGTCTGGGGCTCCTGTCTTCGCCAGGAACTTCCAACCTGGTCCACCCTGGTCTGCCGGGCACGTCGCCTCTCCTGCCAGTGCGTCGTCGCTGCTCGTCCGCATGTCGGACGGGACCACGTGGCACCGGCATGCTGACCATGAGAGGCCTCGCCTGGCCACCTCAGCCACCCCTTCAGGAAGCCAGCAGGCAGGGGAGCAAACTACACCGACCGCTGCCAGCGCAGCACAAGGGGCTGGTGCTACTCGCGCGACTGTAGCGCCACGTGCAAGTCCGGTGACACCTGCAAGGCTGACAGCTGGTGCGAGAGTGACACAGGCGGCACCCGATGCTGCCACAACTGCTTCGACAGCTGTGCTCAGGCGGAGTGAGAGACTGCGGAGACCACCGGATCGCTACTCGCCGGGGTGACAAGTGGAGTTTTGTCTTTGTGTGGGCAAACAAACTTAGGGGTGAGGTGTGTGACTGTAATGAATGGGCCCAGGATTGGCGTGAAAGTCACGAGTCAGTGGCCAGTGCGTGCCCGAGTAAACGTTGCTTTATGCATGACACGAAAGAAGCAGAAGTTAGGGCACGAAAGCAAGTACGCGAGACGAAAGATATCACCGTTAGAAAAGGCAAGAGGCTAACGGAAATGTCCGCAATGAAGAAAGCAAACGTCCTACGGGGTTTTGTCGCAGCCCTTTGAGGTGTTGAAGTCCCGATGCGTGCGGAGTCGACGAGGACGTCACGCCGAGGCTGGCTCGATGACCGGCTCTAGGCCCCGTCGTAACCAGGCGCGGGACGTCGGGCAGGCATCGTCGACCTTTCCGATGAGTCACGGCTCGAGGGCGTAGCAGCGGGTGTGAGCGGAGGGTTCCACCTCCAGGTGAATCCGGACCCGCGCTCTCTCGCCCAGCGCGTCACCAGCTCCAGGCACGGCCAGCCCACGGGTTGTCGGGATCAGCGGCGGACGGCTCTCGGGAACAGCAGCGGTTGCGCTCCGGGTCTTCCCCGAAACGATCACAGGGCCGCGCTCTCAAGCCCAGCGCGTCACAGGCGTCCCCTGATCACCGGCCTGGTTCGATTTTTCTGCACGCACTCGTTCCAGCCGCGCGCTCGGTCCTCTCTTCCTCTTCGTCCACGGGCACTTCATCACAATGACCCCGGGTCTAAGAAAGTTGTTGGGGAGCAACAACTATTCTCAGAGTTAAAAAGGCAGGGTGGAGTTGGAAGAAGTTCGCAGTACCGGTGGAAAAGTTCTTGCGCACAGTCCACAAGAGCACAGTCAGTCCTACCGGCACACTTCACCACACAGCACACGCACGAAGGGTATAGAAAAATCCACTAAACAAATGTACGACCACAATTACGCGTTAAAAACCACTGAATAGCACACACTATGTACAAAAGAGAGGGGCGAGGCTTAAACTCTACTCATGTAGTCAGCCCCTTTATTGTCGGTTCCCTTGATGTACTCCACGGTAAACGAGTATTCCTGGAGCAGCAGGCTCCTACGCAATACACGGCTGTTGATGTGCTTAGCTGACTGCAAGTATTTCAACGGCTGGTGGTCACACTGTATGATAAAAGGCTTTCCATATAGGTAAATATGGAATTTGTGTACCGCCCAAATTAGAGCCAAGCACTCGCACTCTATGGTGGAGCAGCGCGTCTCTCTCGGCAACAGGTTGCGGCTCGCGTAAGCGATAGGGTGTAAGACATCCTCGTTGCCACTTTGTAGGAGAACTGCGCCTAGGCTCGTGCTGGAAGCGTCCGTGCGAAGTATGAAGGGCTTGGTAAGATCAGGAGCTTGCAAAATCGGTGCGGACGCAAGTAGATTTTTCAAAGTTATGAAGGCTGTTCTTGTTCGTCACCCCAGCACACAGTGTTGCTTTGCCCCTTCTTCGTAAGGTCTGTGAGTGTTTTTGTGAGAGCAGCATAGGTGGGGACGAATTTCCAGTAGTACCCAGTTAATCCAAAGAAGGACTGTACCGCCTTTCTTCGTACTTGGCCGCTTGGAGCCCAGGATCTTGTCCAAGGTCTTCAGGAGGGGTTTAACTTTAGACTCTCCAATGTGGTGTCCCAAAAAAAGAAATGCTGCGCTCTCCAATTTCGCACTTGCTAGGCTTGATAGTAAGCTTGGCCGTTTTGATTCTCTCGAACACTTGACGGAGTGTTTCTAAGTGCTCTTGCCAGGTGTCAGTGGCAACGATGACATCATCGAAGTAGTGGTGGACGTTCTTTAGCCCGCCTAACACAGCTCTCATTAGACGCGCAAAGACGGCTGGCGCTGTCTTTATACCAAAAGGCATATACCGGAAATGGTACAGCCCTGACAAGCTCGAAAAGGCGGTCTTCTCGCGGCTGTCAGCAGTCATTGAAACCTGCCAATAGCCTTTTGTGAAATCAAACTTGGAGAAGAATTTTTTCTTGCCTGAGAAGGCAAGAACGACGTCTATGCGTGGGATTGGCTCACAATCAGAGACGAGAACTTTGTTGAGCTCTCTAAAATCAATGCAAATCCGGAGGGTGCCGTCAGGTTTCTTTATAGCCACCATTGGAGCATTGTTGGGAGACTGTAATTTCTCACTGATGCCCATATCAAATATTTCTTGAACTTCGTTTTCGATTGTCTCGTGAAGTGCGAGCGGGAGCGGATACTGTGGAACGTGTACAGCCTTGTCGGACGTTAAGCTCAACGGGCACTGTACAAGGTCCGTTTTCCCGGGCAGGTCCGAGAAGATCAGGCTTTACTCGTGTATTATCTCTTGCACTTGAGCCCTTTGATCTGCACCGAGGCCAGGTGAATACTTGACGTCTCTCCAGGACTGTGTCTGACGAAGTGGAAGGGTGGGTAGGATGTCGACCAATGGTTCGTCGTCCAGCTCGTCCGTCGTGTCTGTGGTGTCATCAATTGTAGTGACAACTGATGCTTGCGGAGGTGGTGAGGGCTGCCGTTCTTCGTACAGCTTTAACATGTTTATGTGGAAGACCTTCCTCTTTCCGCCCAAGCTGATCTCGTAGTCAACGTCGTTTTTCTTTTCGTTAACCTCAAACGGCCCCTTCCACTGTATGAGCAGTTTGTTTGAATTGGTTGGCAGTAGTATGAGGACCTTGTTTCCGACGGAAAGCTTCCTCGGGCGACTTTTCCTATCGTAGTAACTCTTTTGTTTTTCTCGAGCCTTCTCAAGCTGCTCATGGGCAATTTGGCACGTCTGTTCAAGTCGGTCTCGCAGATCGACTAGGTATCCATAGGTAGTCCGGACTTCACCGTCTATGTTATCTTTTGTCCAGAGTTCCTTGAGTACGGTTAAGGGTCCTCGTACATGTCGTCCGTAAATAAGTTCGAAGGGGCAGAAGCCCAGGCTGGCTTGAGGCATTTCTCTATGAGCGAAAAGAGGTGGCGCGAGATATCGGTCCCACGACCGGGGTTTCTCCTGGCACAGTCTCTTCATCAAGGTTTTCAAGGTCCCGTTAAACTTTTCTACTAGCCCGTTTGCCATGGCATGATAGGGACTAGTGCGGAGAAGCGTGACTGACAGTAAACGGCTGACTTCCCGCATAAGTTCTGATGTAAAGCTTGCCCCTTGATCGGTGACGATTTCCTTGGGAATTCCGACACGGGAGAATATCTCAATCAGGGCCTCGGCGACATGTGCTGAGTCAATCGCTGGGAGAGCTACGGCGTCCGGCTACCGGGTAGCGAAGTCGATAAGCATGAGCACGTATCGGTTTCCTTTCTGGGACTTGGGGGAGAATGGACCGATTATGTCGACAGCAACTCGCTCAAACGGTGTTCTAATAAGTGGCATGCTCCCCAAAGGAGCAACTCCGACTTCTCCCTTCGGCGTTGTTCTTTGACACAAGTCGCAAGATTTGACAAAATCTTGTACGTCTCCATGTAGGTCAGGCCAGTAAAATTCTTGCAGAACGCGGTCGGTCGTCCTTCGTACACCTTTGTGCCCCGCCATGATGCTCTTATGGGCCACTCGAAGGATGGGCTCCCGCAGCTTCTTGGGGACAACGACTTGTTTAAACGCTCTGCCCGTGGAAAGCTTATATTGACGGTACAAGACGTCATTTGATTTGACGAAAGAATATTTCTGTCCTTTTCTGGAGGCGAAATCCTTTCCTAACTTGCGGAAACAACGTCGGAGAGTTGGGTCCCCTTGTTGTTCCCTGGCCAGCTCTTGTCTTGTGATGTCTGCGCAGCTGATTTCGGGTACCTTTAAAGGTGAAGCCTTCACCGAACTTGACTTGGCGACAGCAGACACCAACACGTCTGAGTGTATCTCTGTGGCATTTGTGGTGAGGGCTGCGTTCGGGATATCGCTGTTTTTGAGCTGCCAGTCGGGATCTGGCATGTGAGGTTCCCTCACACCAGGAATGTTCCCGAGCATGAGGTCATAGAGCGGTTGTTTCATACACGCAGCGCTAACCTCACCCACAAAGTACGGGGTTTCGACGTAGATCTTAGCCTCGGCTAGCTGTTTAACCGTTCCGTCAATGAGCAGTACCCGGGTGGTTTTTCCCGTCAAATGGCGCTCCGCGACCAGGTCACGTCGAACAATGACGGTATTACTGCCCGTGTCCCTAAGGACGGTGACAGGTTGTCCAAGTAGACGGCCTTCCACTACTGGCATTCCTTTCACAAGGAAAGCAGATGGTTGCATGGCGATGCCCCGAGGAGACTCGACACTAGGACCCCTGTGCTTGCCCCATCAATTTCCGGGCATTTCTGTGGGGCTCTCGGAGACTCCGTAACAGCACAAGCAGAAACCTGCTGTTTGCCATTGGGACGGTTCCTGCAGTTTTCGGTTTTGGTGACCGAGGCGACCACAAGTAGCGCATTTGGCTGGATCCTTAGGGGTGTTACGACAATCTTGAGCTCGGTGTCCTGGCCGATTGCATACAAAGCACTTGGGTGGCACTTTTTTCTGTGAGTCGGCCGTGACTTTATCTGTATCGCTGTCGTCCCCGGAAAACTTTCCAAGGTTTGAGAGGTTTTGCGCCTCGATAAAACGATCTGTAGTCTCGGCAAGGTCGTTCAGAGTTTTACACTCTCGCTCTTTTAGGAAGATGTCGAGGTTGGGATGGCAGCAGCGTATGAATTGCTCGCCGATCATTTGACAACCAAGAGCCTCGAATGTTTTTTGCACATTCGCCATCACGATCCAGTGATCAAAATCACCCGTAAGCCTTGCCGCTAGTTGTTTCCCGGTTTCTCCCATCCTCCTCAGCCCTCGCCTTCCTGAACTTTTCTTGGTAACCTTGGGCTGTGAACCGAAACCGCTGAAGCAACGCCCGTTTGACCTTGACGTAATCTAGGGACTCTTCGGCGGTCATACGGCCTATGATGGTAAGAGCCTCCCCGCTCAAGCACATGCTTACAGCTAGGGCCCATTTGTCCTGAGGCCACTGATGTCCGGTTGCCACGCGCTCAAACCTTTGCAGGTACGCGTGCAGGTCGTAGCGTTTCTCATCGAATAGAGGAAGAAGTTTCTGCGGGTTAATCGCAGGCGGAGTTGCAACAACCTCCCCTCCCGCGGCGACATTTGGTTGGCTGGTACCACCACTCTCTTGGAGTCGGATCTTTAGCAGTAGCAACTCCTTCTCCCTTTCTGCAGCATCTTTCGCTCTTTCAGCGGTTTCTCGGCTGGCTTCCCTCTCGGCGGCTCTAGCGGCGCGTTGCTCAGCCCATTCACTCTCTATCCACGCCCTAAGATCTTGTCCCGAGAGTCCCAGCTGAGTCCCCATTGCCATTAACTTCTCAAGATCCATGCTGTTGCAGCTAACGTTACAGGCACACTCGTGGCTCACTGACTCCTTTCAGCGGATGTTAAGAAATCCTGGCAGGCTCGCCACTTTTTGTAATGAATGGGCCCAGGATTGGCGTGAAAGTCACGAGTCAGTGGCCAGTGCGTGCGCGAGTAAACGTTGCTTTATGCATGACACGAAAGAAGCAGAAGTTAGGGCACGAAAGCAAGTACGCGAGACGAAAGATATCAGCGTTAAAAAAGGCAAGAGGCTAACGGAAATGTCCGCAATAAAGAAAGCAAACGTCCTACGGGGTTTTGTCGCAGCCCCTCGAGGTGTTGAAGTCCCGATGCGTGCGGAGTCGACGAGGACGTCACGGCGAGGCTGGCTCGATGACCGGCTCTAGGCCCCGTCGTAACCAGGCGCGGGACGTCGGGCAGGCATCGTCGACCTTTCCGATGAGTCACGGCTCGAGGGCGTAGCAGCGGGTGTGAGCAGAGGGTTCCACCTCCAGGTGAATCCGGATCCGAATCGTGGCAGTGGTTGTCCCCTTTTTATGCTTTATATAACTGATATTCCTAATTTTCCTCATACGCAAGCCATAGTTTTGTACATAGACGATACTAATGTTGTCATTCCGGAAGTGACCAAATGAAATTACAAATAGATGAAACTCGTTGACCAAAATATTTCTCGGTCTGGCTGTATGCTAATAAATTACAGTTAAATATAAACAGAACAAATTACATCATGTTCAGAGCCAGAAATACACCCAGGACAGAGACTTTTCGACTATACTTCTGCAACAACATAATAAAATCTAGCAATACTAATAAAAGATTTGGCGCTATTTTTCACTTATATTTATACTGGAATGAACATATCCATCATATGAAGGTAAAATTGTTACGAATATTCGGCACCCTGTACAAGGTTAGGAACAAAATTTCCGGAAGGTTTAAAACTAGTATATAGTCGGCCACGATTCAGTCGCATTCGCAACATTGCCAACTTATTAGCCTGAAGCAGTACAACATATTCCTTTTTGCGGGGAGTATTTCAAATATAAAAAAAAAGATCTGTCAGAGAATTTGAAAATCTAACATGTACGGATAGTGCCGCATATGTTTGCGCCAAAGGTGTCTGGTCGATGTATTCCAGATTTACAAGTGCAAGCTTGCCATGTACATCTATTCACACCTAAAGAAAAGCCAGGAGGATTTTGAACAACCATATGGAACATTTTTACTATCTAATTTAGGACTAGTAACTACAAAACGCCGAAGGTCCAAACAAATTATGGCTTTCAAAGTTTACAGAACCTAAGTGCGAGCCTCCTAAATAAAATGAAGGATTTAATGAACGGAATTAGTCATGCTCTACTTTTATTTGTTTTAAAGAAGCGTTGACTTTGTTTGCGTTTTTGTGTAATGTTCACTGCTTATCTGTTTTTGTTTAGCAGCGTAACCGTGTTTTGCTGCCGCATATCCGTTTTTATAATCCCTAGAACATATACATACCATGTGTACGTTCTTTGTTGGTTGCGAACGTATTTAACCTTGTTTCTCTTCCCCCAAAATGCAGAATGAATGCGTCGAGTCAGAAACCAAGTTAAATGTTATTTGGCACAATTTTTCCATGTTCGTTTAGTCCGCGGTAATTAAGAAACAGAATGCCAATGAAATCGCTGTGGTTTAGGTTTGGTTAGCCCTAGTTCATAGTGAAAGCTTCACTTCCATGGCTAGGTCAATTATCAATGTATATTTGCGGTGTGGTTTTGCCATATTATGCAGACAAGTCGGCAATAAATACAGTGCGTTTTGATCACATTTCTTCACCTCACGGCGTTTTTTAAACCTCGCCGCTGTGCGATCGACCACAGCTGGATGTTCATCTTCCTCTGTCGCACACGTCTCTGCGCCGCACGTGGCCTCCTGGCCTTCCATTGTGGCCCGTCCTCATCGCTGCGGCGGCGGCCTCCTTGCCTTGCTCCGGCAGGTGGCGACATAAGTTCCGCGCACGTCTTTTTTCCGTACAGCAATTTGTCGCCAGAAACAATGCAAGCTGGGCTATTTGGAAAGAGATATTCTCGGATGAAACGAACGTGAACTTAAAAAAAGACAAAAGAAGTGAACACAAGTTGTATCAACGTGCGTTTGAGAGGGCGTAATGCGTGAATAAAGGGCTTCCGTCATCCCATCTTTTTTCACATTGTACTTAGTACCGCGGATGTAAACCTAATTTATCTGACCCTGAGATTTTATTTAGGCACTGTGAACAAACGCTCCGGACAAAATGAAAGTGTTTCACATAGCAAAATGAGTAGACAATTGTGTCGGCCAAGCAAACGCGTGTCTTCATCCCAAGGAGATGCATATGTGTGTGGGCTTTGACTGTAGCCGGTGTCTGTTTTGTTGCCTAATAGCCGTAGCTTGTGGAAACTTGTTTTGGTCATGCGCAATGTTTTCTTTGTTTTGTAGTAAGTATTTCTTGCATTCCATTTCATTCCGCTTGCATTCCACTTCATTTGTCTTTGTTAAGGTCGCGCTGGTTTCATCCAAGAATAAGCCAATCTCTGACCTGCCGTCTACCTCTTACCGCCATCTGAACGCTGCGTCCTGCCGGGCGCTTTCGGAAGGAAACGCGTTTTCACGTGTAGCACGCAAGCTCAAAAGTGATCCCGCCGCAAAGATCTCCCGAGGTAGCGTTGTGTAGCTTTCGCTACAAAAAATACCCGAGAACACAGACAAGTAAAAACAGCCACAGTGTCGCGAAGCCGAAGTCTGTTGATGTTGCCTGGTTGTTTTCATTTCTGTGCCCGCTGCCAGGGCTCTTGCTTCCAAGTGCTTTGTGTGAGACAGGTTCAGATGCGGATTGGCCCTGGCCCCCTTTTCGCTGAGAAACGGCTCCGGCGTGCGTGCTTGTCCGTCGACCGACCAGGAGACGCGGCGGTTGCAAGAGCCGGCGAACCCGGCTTAGATTACCGCGCCGCAGGGGTGTCTCCGAACCCCCGTTACGTCTACGCGGGCTGCTCTGTGCTCCGAACCCACGGTCTGGTTCAAACGACCGCCTGCCTTTTTCCCTTTAGAGTTTGTATACACTACCTTATTCACAACAGTAATTCTTTTGCCGGAAACGGGCGCCTTCGAGTTTGAACCTTGTGTCTTCCATGATTGGTTCATTTTTCCTTTAGAAAATGTAGCTGATTGGAGCTAAGTGGCGTCTCGCGGATTGGCTGCGGTTGTGCCATGTTCCCCGCGGTCCGAACGCTCCAGAATACACTTTTCCCCCAATACGTTCCCTACCAGACTGCTTGACGCGGATATAACACGGCTCCGCCCGCTATTGAAGCAGCGGGCGGCCTGCACCAGGACTCACTTCACAAACTCTGTCGCTCGTCGTCGGGCCCTTTCGCCGGGAGACCGCGATGCAGTCAGCCATGTCCCGTTAAGTACCCCTAATCCTTATACTATCTTTCTCATTTGATGTAACAAGTGTATTCGTTCCAATTCGTATGAGGTAAATGTCAACAATGTCATCAGAAAAGTAAACAAGTTAACCTTAAAACTTCTTCGACGTCTCGACTTCTTCACTGCTATCATCATGCTACCGTAGTGCAGGTGATTCTGCCACGGGGATCTTTGCAGTGCGTTGCACTCAATCATATTGGAATCAGGCCGTCTGCCGTGCTTGACATCATTTAGGCCTACTGGCTTCCCTTGTCAAGTATATGGGCGCCCAGCTCACTGCTTTGTCTGTACCACTTTCCTCGTGTTTCTTACTTTCAATTTTCATTAAATGGTGTTCGTTGTTGCCTTTTTTATTTCTTTCTCTAATCTCCTTACTTTTATTTCTCTAGTCATCTACTGCTAACCCAACCTAATATTTAAATATTTTTCTTTCCCTACAAAAATTACGTAATTTCTTTCGATAAGGCGCCCATATCTTGGTCAATCCCCCTGGGTGGATACGCGCCATTTTACTGGAAGCACCACTGCCACCACCAAATTTCGCCTTTACAAAAGTGGTGAGGGGCAGGGTATCGAACACCCTGCTCTGCCATCATGAGCTTCCCATCCCCCTCTTTAACGCTGTTCTTCATGTTCCTCGTCATCAAGATATTCATCCAATGCACCGGGCAAGACTCATCTTAGTTCGCGTCATTGATCCGGTCAGCGTAATGGGCGTTCAAGGCAAGCAGGGACATCGTGAAGAGTCAGAATGACTTTCTCCTCATTTCGCGGGCGTCACCGCACAATTATCTCGGCGCCCGCCAAGCTCGTCATGCTGGGCCCCGGCTCCGGCGAAGAGAAGCCACCCGCCCAGACATGATGCGAAGTTCACCACGGCCGCCGAACACCATCGCGGTGGCTAACTTCCATAGAATGCAGTAAGGTTAGAGATTCTTGCCTTTTGGCGCACAGAATGACTGTAGGCCTGTAGGCTTTTCTTCTCCGCGTATCCGGGGCGCCAACTGGTTGTCTTTGGTGTGTTTGCTTTATCAGCATCAGCCTGCTTATTGTAAGCAGCCGCTGTTGATGCTGAAGCAGCAATTTATGAGGGTGAAGCAAGTTTGTTGTGTAGGGTGGGCTCTTCGCATAGGAGTTGAGGGACGGCTTTGTAGTCAGGATCCAAACGACACTAGCGTTCGGCTTTCCTAGCGAAGGGGCCCGAACGAGAGGAAACCCCCACGTGCCAATGAAAAGGCTGATTTTTTAGCAGATCACTCTATGTATGTGATAGCTGAGATCTGTCTTCTCGGGGCCTGTGTACCGAAGTTATTATTTTGTCCTAAAGTAAAAACGGCAGCCACTTCGGCGTTGGGGGTCTGACGGAAAGGAGGAGTTGAGAAGAGATGTTTACGCTGCACGACGCTGCTCTAAGTACAAACAAAGACAGCAGCGAGGGTGCCCGGGATGCCGCGGACGGGGGGAGTCAGCGGGTGTGCAGTTCAGTAAATGCGCCGGGAGGGCGACAGTTTCTCACCGCTGCTGAGATGGGGCGGTCTCTTCTTTTGTAAGCATGTAGTGTAACTAATATGTGGTTTTCCAGTCTTTGTTATTTGATCATGTGTTACCTTTATCATTTTCGACCGCTCCTGTTTATGAAAAAGCAGGTATCAATGTTTGTTGGTTTTATTGTTTGTATCTGGCTATTCAGTGGGTAGAAGTGTCTGAACTGTTTTTAAGGGATCGTCAGCCGCCAACCTTTGTTTTGTATCATACTTCATAAGCGCGACTGTCAAGTTTTTGTGTCTCGTAGGTTTCATGTTCGCGGAGTTGCAGTTTTGTTGCAACAAGTTTTTAGCTGTTTTCTTTGTGTTGTCTTTCATGTTGGAACAAAATGTGCAGATCTACTTTAAATTAGACAAGTAGGGCTGTTCAGGTAGAGTTGCGTTGAACAAAGAAGTGTTGTGTCGAGTGAAGCGCCCAACCATGACTGATGTATGTAGATATTCATCTGTGTGTGAGATCCCACGTCGGTAAAGTGCGTCGTTGTATGGATTTGTATATATGCCTTTTAGAGCCTTCGTTTAAGCCGTTTGTAATCCTATCTGTAAGGGCCGTAATTGCTGGAGTGGCGATTGCCAATACTGCGCCTAGTTTTTGATTTGCAGATTATTTTGAGTTGGCTGGGAGGTTTCATTATCTTGTGTTTTTTGCGATGTTTTGTTCAAGGACGGAATATTTGTTTCGCATGTTACTGCTCAGAACTCTATATATGGTCTGACTCGTGCAGCTGCTTTTACGATTTCTGTATAGAATTCGTTTTTATATAGTGCATGGTATTTTGATGGTTTTTATGGTGCCCATGTTATTTTCTTGCTGTGTCGTGTGAATAGAATATTTTCTACTCTGTTGGATTATTAAGAGACTGTGCGCACATGAATTCAAAACGGAACTCCACTAAGTGACCACGTGTGCGTTGACTGATTTAGCGTAGATAGTTTGACGACTCCGGCGTTAGAGTGTGTTTCGTCTCCTCGAGTCCGCATGCCGTGTCATTTTATTATGTGTAAGTTTCTGAAAATTTTGTCGTCTCTGTTAGAGTGTGTGAAATAGTGGGCACACTTTTTTCCGTCGGGGAGGGTGTCGCGAAGCCGAGG